>JZKD02S1673837.1:609774-627432 GCA_000966675.3 Picea glauca
CTATATAATATTTATATAGCAACCCTATCAACAACATTGCAATCGATATGATGAACATAATAACCCTTTGAGCCAAGACCATCTATAACTCCAATGCTAAATCTCTTTTTCTTTTAAAACCAATAGAAAACACATAGTGATTCCAGCCATTTATATCCAATATTTATTCTTTAAAATCAAATAAGAATATGCATAGTATTTACCACCATTTGTCCATTATTCAAACACTGTTAAACATAATCAACTGGGCATTAAAACTCTTAATCAGACCCCATTCCTTTCACACACAGGTATCCTTTAAATATAATCAACATTAGAATTGATTCGAATAACATTCAACAAATAACATGTAACTCTGAGTCCACGCTTCACATAAATCAGCATGTACAGACCTCTTCAAAAATTGCTAAACGAAGGAAAGAACCAATTCGTGCTCAATCGACCAAGCACACACAAGTGTATTTTTTACCCTTGACTGGATTAAAATGATATCAAGATCGTATTTAGGGTTTAAACATAGAAAATGGAGAGTAAGAACAAACGGCTCAATTAGAGAACTAAATCCTCGAAACGCAAACAACTCGTGCCTTTTAAAATTTACTACAGACATATAACAAGTAACCATAATCTCGACTGTGAGGGTTACCAAATGACAGTCATCCACCTTTAACAGGGAATGAAAATAAACAAACTCTTAACAACACTGCAATGTGAGTGTCCAACACAACCCCATGCCCAACCAAAAGCATATATAATGCTTCCATTAAACTTTATGGGTGATGTTAAACCCAACTATGCAATGTTTTCTAGAAAACATTGTCATTGAGGGAAACATAATGATAGCTAACATCTCAGGGCTTTGCCAAGTCAAGGCAATAAAAAATTTAAACTTTCAACAGTTCACATTGCAACCCAGAGTACTGAAAAATATCAACCACAGAGTCAAAAATGGAGTGGAAAATATTAAACAAAGAGACTGGTTGTAACACCCATGTGCAAAGCTCAGAGCTTGTCAAACGTAATAATAAATTTCCATAGAGAACCAGACCCAAAACCCAAGCCGAGCAAGAATGCTTCTCTATTATTTTATTCATAAACCCATGCAAATATTACACACAGCAAGGAGATCATAACCATTCTTTTTGTTTAAAATGCCAACAATCTAGAATAATCACCAGAAGAAACCATGGACACAACACTAATACACAATTCAAATATCCAACAATAGCTTAAGAAACACACAGACCGTGAACAATCCTGAGCCAAAATTTGATTCAAAGGGCAATGAAACCATTATGGATAGAAGAGTAAGAAACCCATACCTAGAAAATCCTGTGTGAGGAAGAAGCTAGAAAGTATGCCTCCTTCAAGACTGAGCAATGTAGAGCATCAACAGCCACCAGAGCCAAAAAAAAAATGCAAGTATGACTAGGGTGACGGGGTTCGAGAAGTGTTTGAGTGACATGCAATAAATGCACATCGCTTCCTTCCCCAACCTCATTCAATTCAACGTACGATCCAACCAATTCACCATAGCACTAAGCATTTAATCAACCATATATTTGTTTCCATATCCCATTGCATAGTGCACCACCTTTGGTAATATCAAACTCTTTTTAAAAATAACCATGTGTTATAACATTACCCCATGTGCATTCAACATATAACATTCAACAAGGCACTTAGCTATAGAAGCAAGGGTTTGTACACCCTTCTTTGTCACAATAATACCACATTAGAGTTTGTATATAGTCCTTTAATTTAAAAGAGCCCCAATATTGTCCCTTTTATCAAGATCATATTAAACCAATTGATGTCATATTTAATTGCAATATCAAAACCAAACTTATAATAATATTTTCATCCATAGGGAAGCCTTAAAATAATCTGAGAGTGGTCATCAAAGCTATCATCGCCATGCATTAATAAACCAATCATCTTATGTCACCATAACATTTAACCATGATTCTAAACATCGAATTGTAGAAGACTGTGTTGGTACCATCACAATAGCAAACAAAATATAAGCGCAACATATCCATCATAGCTCCACAACTCTACAAGGGGGTCCCACCTACCAGTTTATTATTAATATAAATAATTAATAGAGTTTGGCAACCATTTGCAAGCATAGTATTCATCGTTGCATTTTTAAGCGTCAACAACTGTATCTTTGTTATTGTTCACTATGTCTCTGTGTTAATATTATAAATCTATGGTTTCATTTCGTTCCACTCATAAATCCAGATCAATGGTATCATAGTGGTCTAATCCTTGTCATCTTTTAATGCATGTCCCTGACGCAATCAAGGTATAGAGAGTTGGGTCTCGAGCTTGCTTCTCTTGAGGACAACTACTCTCGCACACCCAAGAAACCATCCATGGTGGGAAAAAATAAATACAATGAGACAAGAGATCCTTTCAAAATGTTACTCGAGGAATCCCTTGAGTGATAGAGGAATGAGATGATGGACATATTTGCACAAATCCTTCGATGATTGTCGAAAAGTGATGTATCCACCTCAAGCGGAGGCATCGCCCCCTTCAAGGTACATATCAATTTTAATATTCCTACATTTTGAGGTCGAATAGATGCGACGTCATAGATAAATGGTTAAACCTTGTAGAAGGGTTTTTTTTTGTCCACAACTTTTCTGATAGAGAAAAGATTACATTTAGGGTCCTCAAGACCATCCCCTGCGTCAAATATTGGGGGGAGACTTTCTGTGAGTAAAAGGAAATAGAGGGATCCACATTATTTGAAGTTTCACCCACTTGGGGTTCCTTTAGGGATGATATTAAGGAACATTACTACCCTGTTGGAATTTATGATGACTTGTATACAATATGGACCGCACTATGGCAGGAAAGAGTACAAACAGTGCCAAACTTCACCGATGTCTTCCATACCTTGTGCACCAAGCTGGGTATCAAATATTTTGAGCAACATCTAGTGCTCACGTACTGTGGAGGTATGCATAGTTACATCCATACAAAAATGGAGTTTTTTGACATCTCATCCTTGGGCGCGACCTATCAATATGTCATCAAAATCGAGCAGAAGCTTAAATGAAAGACGCAATAGTTCAGGTTTGGGAACCCCTCATAGCAGAAGAAAGGAAAGGGAAAACCCAACCCATAGAACAAAGGATAGGGAAAATATGGGCAACCTTAGGAAAACTATTCCAGGCCGCAAGAAAAGAAGGACAATGGGAAGATGAAGAAAGATACCGGGAAGTGGTGTGACTTCCATAAGAGCCCCTGGAATAACACTGTTGATTGCCACTCAAAGAAGTCATTGGTGGCTGAGGTAAAATCCTTTGAATCATATGTGGGTTTTGACTCTGAGTCAGAACTAGAAAAGGGGATATGGATCATTGATGCGGAACCCAGTTCCACTGTTTCTACCACCAAGATCTATCTCGGTGAACCTGATGAGCCAGAGGAAGGCG
The DNA here is from genome assembly GCA_000966675.3 of Picea glauca. Taxonomy (NCBI): domain Eukaryota; kingdom Viridiplantae; phylum Streptophyta; class Pinopsida; order Pinales; family Pinaceae; genus Picea; species Picea glauca. The sequence goes on from JZKD02S1673837.1 coordinate 613,227, forward strand.
AGTGACTCTTTCATTCACAGATGTGGGTGAAAGGCACTCCACTGCACTTCATCATTGATAGTGATATCCAGAAGAAACTCATCTCAGAATAGGTCATCAAGGGGCTAGCCCTTTCGACAACATTGCACCTGTAGTGCTACACCATCAGATGGCTTCGTCAAGGAAGTGATCTTCGTGTCAGCCAATAGTGTCACCTGTCATATGGAATCAAGCCATTCAAAGATGAGGTACTATGTGATGTTTCTCCCCTTGAATTTTGTGATGTTCTTTTGGGACAACCTTATTTGTGGAAACGTCATGTGGTATATGAATCTAGGCCTTGCAGTGTTATTATTACTTTGAATAGGAAATTGTACAGGATACCCGAGGTAGTCCAACCTAATGCTATTTCCTTGATCTTTTCCAAGCAATGCAGGAAGATAATTTCTCAGACTAGGAAGTTTGTAGTCTTTGTGATTTGCTCTCATAGTGAGCGAAAGGTTCCAACCACATCCATGGCCTCCGTGGTCGACCTCTCCACACAACAGAAGCAAGTGGATAAGGTCATGGAAGAATAAAAAGACATATTCTCATCACCTATTGGGGTACCTCTGCACTGTCAAGTAAAGCATCCCATCGATCTGACCCCCGACGCACCGCTACCCAATGGGCCAGTCTATCACCACTCTTTGTTAGAAAATGAAGAGATCAAGCGACAAATCCAAGAAATTCTCTACAAGGGACACATCCAACCCAACTGATAACCTTGTGGAAGCCTAATCGTGTTGGTTTAGAATAAATACGAGACTTGGCAACTTTGCATTGATTATCGGGCCCTAAATAAAATCACAGTCAAGAACTGGTACCCAATTCCTCGAATCTACTATCTCCTTAATCAACTCAATGGGGAAAAATACTTTAGTAAGATTGATTTGAAGTATGGCTACCATTAGGTCCCAATAGAGAATACATATGTATTGGAAACTTCCTTCAATTCAAAATAATGCCTTTTTGAATGGTTGGTCATGACCTTTGGTTTGAAAAATTCCCCAACAACTTTCATGAGGATGATCGATGATATCTTATGACATTTCACTAATTATTTTGTGGTGGTGTATATGGATGACATCCTCATCTACATCAAGACTTGGGCAGAACACTTGCAGCATATTCAGCAAGTTATGCACACTCTACAACAACACAAGCTATATGCCAACTTGTAAAAATGCTCCTTCGACATGGATAGGGTCCAATACCTAGGCTACATTGTTGATGCGCATGGTGTGCATGTTGATCCAACCAAGATCCAATTCATCCATGACTGGCCAGACCCAACCACATTCACTAAGATTCAAATCTTCTTAGGCCTTGTCAATTTCTATCGCAGGTTCATGTTGAGATTCTCCCATATTTCATGGGTCCTCAGTTAAATAGCCAAGGGTGGTGGTAAGGAAAAAATTGTGTGGGGTATGTTCCAACAAAAAGAGTTCGATGATCTCAAGCAGCGCTTGTGCTCATCCCTAGTTCTTTCATTACCTGACCTGCAACAACCCTTTGAGATTAAGAAAAATGCTTCAAACTATGTTTTGGGTGCAGTCCTCACTCAGCACGGCCACCCTGTGGCTTGTAATAGTGATGCACTATCATATGTTGTCCGTAAGTACCCTAATTATGACAAATAAATGTACTCCATTGTGCAAGACTTCCACTAGTGGAAGCATTACATTCTAAGGAAGGAGACATTCATCCAAACTGATCATAAAAATTTTTAGTTCATGTAGACACAAGGAAAATTGAAAAATGACCACCATCATAAGTGGTCCACATATTTGTAGCAGTTCCATCTCAACATCAAGTATAAAAAAGGAAGTACCAACCGAGTTGTTGATTTCCTCAGTCGACCTCTAGTCAGGACACTCACCATGGTGATAGACTCTTGTGGCCATGAGACCTCTAGATGGCCCCACCTCTATGAGACAGATCCTGACTTCTCCAACACCTACCAGATGTTGGGAGAAAACACAAATGCCCCTAATTTTCATCTTCAGGACTGGCTACTGTGCCATTTGGGCCATCTCTATTTTCCATCAAGTGAGCGATTGAAGCTGAATTAGGAACTCACTACAGTCGGGTGGCAGGACACTTCATCATGGAAAAGACAGTGGCAGTGTTGCAACAATATTTTTACTAGTCGAAACTACGACAGGATGTCAGCAAGTATATTTGGTCCTGCATTTCCTGCGCTATTTCCAAACCAACCACTAAGAAACAAGGCATGTACACTCCTATGTCTACTCTTGACAGGCCCTGTGAATCCATCTCAATGGACTATATGTTGGCCCTTTCGTCCACCAAACAGGCAAATGACTGTGTTTTGTGCTTGTTGATCGCTTGTCCAAGATGGAGATTTTGCCTGCCTGCAAGAAGAGCATCAAAGTGAAGGCCACTACAAAGATATTATTTGAACAAGCATGGGTACACTTTGGGGTCCCACAAACCATTATCTCAGATTGTGATAGTCGGTTCCTCAACACATTTTGGTCGATACGATGGTCACTGTTGGACACCAAGCTCACCAATTCCAATTCTTTCCATCCCTAGACGGATGGCCAAACCGAGGTCGTCAACCTGATGATCGTGTGCATCTTGTGCATGTAAAATTCCAAGCACCCCTGCACCTAGGATGATATTCTTCCCTATGTTCAACACAGCTACAACATAGCCATACATAGCTCAACTCGCCACAACCCCTTTCAGGTGGGGTTGGGATTCCAACCATTGGGTCCCATGGATTTTGAACTACCCCTTGCATCAACCAAAGCAGACTCTTCGCATGCTCCAACTGAATCTGAAAAATCCACCTGGTTCATTGAGAGGATCCAACACATCCTCCAACAAGTTCATGATATTTTACAAAATTCCAATGCCAAGTACAAGCGATGCCATGATCAACACCAGGTGCCACACCAATTTTAGGTGAGAGACAAGGTTTGGTTGCACTTGCAGAAATAAATACTTATAGGGCCTCATCAAAATATTCTTCCACTCCATTATGGACCTTAAACCATCACCAAGGTTGTGGGTGACATTTTTTTTGAGCTCAACCTTCCCGCCCTCCTTGGCTTGCACCCAGTGTTCAATGTGGACCTCATTCGGCGTTATTTTCCACCATTATTGGACACCTCAGAGATAGAAGAACAATTGAAACCAAAAAAGATCAACCCTAACTGCAGGGAACATGCATCCAATGATCATATCGTTGACACACAGGTCAAGGGAACTCACCAATAGAGGATCCAGCTCTATCGAGTTGTCAAAGAAAGTCAGCTCCTACACCAATGCAGGTGGCTCACCTGGGGCCAAATTCAACAAACATTTCCTCATATGATGGGGGAACTAAATGAAATGGATATCATTAATTCCTAAGAGTGAGGATTGATTCAAGAGGATATCAATGGCCACCCACGTTTTCCAACTGGCTCAAAACAATTTTTTGGCAACTTACTATTTTTAGCAGTTTTTCAGGTCCCAAACTTTCGGGGCCATTTTCAAGTCCCAAACTTCCTGGACCAGTTTGATTCCTGTAAATGAATATCATTGTCAATACCTTTCCAACGCACTATCATGTGCCCTAAACAGAAATCATATGCAAAAGTTACGACCCCAGGAAGTTGATGTACTAACTTACCCCGACAGGGCCCACATGACATTTGGTGCTTCATCTCCTAGGGTTATGTTTTTGGATGTCTAGGTTTTTGGAATTCATGATTATTGTAAAAATGACTTCAAAGCCTCATTGCACTCATCTTCTTGCGAATGAGAATATCCGTCACATCTCTGCTAAGAGATAAGCTGCCACCATTCTAGCAAGCTTGTTTTCAGTCTGCATTTTATAGTTTTCAACATATTTCTTATTTAATAGAAGTCAAGTTTTATTGTATATCTATTATTTTTCACTGTGTCTCTGTGTTAATATTATAATATGTGGTTTTATTTCATTCCTCTCATAAATCTGGATCAACAAGAAAGAAAAGTATCAATCTCCCATGATTGAAGTGGAAGGTAAGATTGATAACCAACCCATAACAATTTTAATTAATTCCGGAACTATCCATAGTTACATAAACTATAACATTATTAAAATATTTCACTTGCAAAGGAGTAAGAATAATAAATCTTGGAGTTCAATTAGCCATAGGAGCTAAGAGAAATATCAATGAGTTGGTTAAATATTGTCTAATAGACAAGAATGGGCTCAGTACAAAGGTAGATGTAAACATCATACCATTGGGTTCATATGATTGTCTAATTGGAATACATTGGTTGGAAAAACATCATGTTGTCCTAGACTATTACAACAAGACAATCACATGTCTTGATGAGGATGGGAAACAAGGTAAGGTTCAAGGAATTCCAAGATCTACAATTGTTAGAGAAATTTCAACTATGCAGTTGAAAAAGAGTTTCAAGAAGGGATGTCAGAATTTTGTAGCCCATATGGAAGAGGTAGCCAAAGATAAATTGGAAAGCGTTGAATACCATCGATATTAAGGGATTTTGAAGATGTTTTTAGAGAAATCCTATGATTTCCACCAAAGAGAGACATTGATTTCTCTATTGATTTTGTGTCAGGAGCTACCCTAGTGTCCAAAACACCATATAGAATGGGCACACCAGAGTTGAAGGATTTTCATATGCAGCTTAAAGAGATATTGAAGAAGGGGTATATATGCCCAAGTGTGTCACCTTGGGGAGCCCCTGTGTTGTTTGTAAATAAGAAATATGGAACGTTAAGACTGTGGATTTATTTCAAGCATTTAAATAAGGTCACCATAAAGAACAAATATCCTTTTCCAAGGATTGATGATCTATTTGATTATTTGAAAGGTGCAAGAATATTTTCCAAGATTGACCTGAGATCAGGATATCATCAAGTAAGGATAAAAGAATAAGACATAAGAAATACAACATTCAATACAAGATGTATAAATTATGAATTCACGGTAGTACCATTTGGACTATCAAATGCCGCAACTATTTTTATGTGCCTGATGAATGGAGTGTTTAGGGAGTACTTGGACAAGGTTTTGATTGTGTTCCTAGATGATATACTCATCTACTCTAAGTTAGAAGAGGAACATGAATGACATTTGAGAATGTTGTTGCAAGTTTTAAGAGATCATAAATTATATGCTAAGCTAAGTAAGTGCAACTTGTATCAAAATAATATTCACTACTTAGGGAATATAATTTCAATAGAAGGAATAACAGTGGATCCTGAAAAGATAGAAGCCATTAGAGGATGGCCAATGCCAAACAATGTGGAAGAGGTCAAATCATTCATGGGTCTTGTTGGTTATTACCGAAGATTCATAAAAGGGTTCTCAAAGATTGTAGGCCCAATCACTTCTTTGCAAAAGAAGGGAGTGAAGTTTGAATGGACTTCCAAGTGTGAAGAGAGCTTTCAAAAACTGAAGGAAATTTTAACAAGCATGTCAATCTTGAGGATTACGAATTCAGATGAATATTTTGTGGTTTGCACATATGCATGCAAGGAAGGGATTGATGGAGTTCTGAGTCAACAGGATCATGTGGTATGCTACACGTACAAAAAATTAAAAGAGAATGAAAGGAATTATGATACCCATGATCTAGAGTTAGCAACAATTGTACATGCATTAAAAATGTGGAGGCATTACCTTATGGGGAAAAATTTGAGCTAAGGATAGGCCACTGTGGTTTGAAGCATTTATTTGAACAACCAAAATTAAATGCTAGACAGACTAGATGGATGGAATTTTTGAGTGAATATAACTTTGAAATCAAGCATATAAAGGGAAAGGAAAATCAAGTGGCTAATGCGCTCAACGGGATATACCATGAGGTGCATATTGGAACCATCAAAATGTATAGGACATATCTGAAAGACAAATTTGTTGCAGCAAAGAATTCAGATCAACATTATCTAAAAATAAAAGAGATATTACAACAATGCAAGTTTTAGTAGAAATTTAATTCATATGAGCTGAAAGAAGATGGAATTCTCATGTACAAAGGAAAAGTATATGTGTCAAATTCCAGTGAGTTGAAAAATGCATTTTTGAAGGAAATGAATAACCTGCCAAATGCCAGACACCTAAGATATCATAATACAATTGCAGATGTAAAAAGACAATACTTTTAGCTAGGAATGAAGAAAGAAGTGGCTAATTACATAGCCAGATGTCTAGAATGCCAGAAAGTGAATACTGAGCATAGGCATCCAATAGGGTTGTTGTAGCAATTTCCCATTCCATAATGAAAGTGGGAAGTTGTCACAATTTATTTCATTACAAAACTTCCTAGAAAAATGAAGCAACATGATTCCATCATGGTGGTGGTGGATAAATTAAATGATCCAACACATTTTATTCTAGTAAATACGATACACAAGGAAACACATATTGCAAAGATCTACATGAAAGAAGTTTCTCTGCTACATGGAGTTTCTAAGAAAATAGTTTTAGATAGAGATACAAAGTTTACAAACAATTTTTGGAAAGGTGTGTTCAAAGGCTTTGGAACAAATTTAAATATTAGTACAATCTATCACCCAAAGTCAGATGGAAAAACAGAGAGGACTAACAGAATAATTGAGGACATGCTTCAATTGTATGTGATGGATCAACCATCAAAGTGGGAATATTATATCCACTTAGTGGAATTTTTATACACCAATGGATATCAGGCCTCACTAAAAATGAGTCCATTTGAATCATTCTATGGCAGAAAGTATTACACACCAATGAGTTTGGATAATCCAGTAGATAGAGAAGTTGTTGGGCCAGATTTGTTAAAGGAAATGGAAAAGCAGATGAAAAATATCAAGACAAATTTAGAAATTGTCGATAATAGGAAGAAAAGTTATGCAGAAAAGAATAGAGTGTGTAGAGATTTTAAAGTGGGAGAACATGTGTTTTTGAAAGTGAAGGAAAAGATAAGTTCCTTGAGATTAGGAATTTGTCCAAAGTTGGTAGCAAAATATTGTGGGCCTTTTGAAATATTAGAAAAGATAGGGCCAGTTGCATACATTCTAGCATTACCTGCATCCATGAGAGCACATATTGTATTTCATGTATCATTACTAAAGAAATATGTGCTTGAACCTAACCACATAATTGATTGGAATGTGATCTAGGTGGAGCACGCAGGGGATTTTTGAGTGGAAATAGTACTCACTCTAGACCAGAAATTCAAAGTTCTCAGGAATAAGGCCATAGGGATAGTAAAGGTTCAATGGACCTGCTATAGTCCTGAAGATGCTACATGGGATCATGAAGAAAACATGCAAGAGGAATACCCACGAGTTTTTTACAATTTTGAAGAAAACAGAATGCAAGACTCCATTTTGAGTAGCTAGAGTTCCATAACTACGTCTCAGAGTTCTATCTAGCTACAATGGGGCCCCTGATAAAATAATTGCACATTCCTTGGGTCAACAATTTGATAGGAACATGAAATTATGGATGGAACTGTTGTTGGAGTTGTAAAATTGCAAAATTTGCCTATATGTATAACGATATAATGTACAATGAGGATGGCACACAATTTTAGGGGAGGGGGAATGTAACATCCCCAATATAATCCCTAGTTTAATTAATGCTTAATGTAGATATAATGTGTGGCTATGACTAAAGAGATGTGTATGCGAACTGTATTTCAATGTTTTAATAATAAAATGTGATGCCAGGTGCTAAGGGGACATGGATAGCGATGGGGGCTAGATTAATCCACAAGAGAGGGGAGGGTATAAAATAATGGCGAAGAGGGGTCCAAGGGGGAGTTACCCATGTATATTAATTCAACCCATTTTCCTAGAATCGCTATTGATATATGAACCTTGTAATTTGTGATTGAGTGTTCCCAAAGCCAATCATTGAATACATGTAAGAGGGTGGGTGTGAGTGTTCACATCCCATGGTTATTGGGTACATGGGGCTGAGTAAAATCAGATTGGGGAGTTGTGTGAGTTAGGAAAGGAAATCCAAGAAGAGGAAATTTATATGGGTAGCTACAACAATCTTACACAATCGGTTTTAGTGCATGAGGAGCAAGTAGAGAGAAAGGAAGAGAGCTTAGATCTGGTGTAGCCATGGAGGGAAAATTCTAGAGCATGATGGAGCGTATTTGGAGAATTTTGGATATGAATATTGAAGATCTAGGTTTTTAGGACTAAAGATTGAACTCTTGAGTGAGTTGCACTGTAATAACAAGTGTTTGTTGTTGTTCCTAGTATTTTTTCCTAGCAAAAAGTTTCCTGGAGTTCCTAGTTGAGAGATTCATGGTTACCTATGCTAGAGAGACCCTGATAAATGAATGAAATGACTGAGAGATTGAGATCAATGAAGGGGTACATACCTTGGGTTGGGTAGGTCGAGAGGAAGAGAGCTGGTGGAAAATTAGGATAATTGTAGGATAATACCAGTGGTTTGTGAGTTTTATGAGCTATGAGTGGACAGTGAGAGACCACCCTGTTTTCTGGATTACTAGCCTCAGCTCGAGGGTGACTAGCTATTGAGATTTGGAACAATCAGTCTATGGTTGGGTGGAACGTCTGTCCTAAGCAGTTGGTTGCACAACTGAATATAAAAGATAAGTTTTTTATCTATTTATGTATTTTTTTTACGAGTTAAACTATTGTGCATGAACTTTGTGTATTTGAGAATGATTTATATATTGTTGTGTTGAATTATTAAGCTACATTCGTGTCCATTTTATTATGAAGTAGATGCATCAATTTAATGATATCAAACAATAGTTAAATCTAGTTGTAATTTGTAGCTGGAAGCTACATGAATTATTTAGATAGAAACAAATTTAATTTGTAAGAGTATTTTGCATCGTAATGTTCCTCAAATGGGTCGGGGGAAATTACACCTAAAAAATGATTACAACACATAACCGATCGAACTAACTGTCAGTCATCAGTCATCAGTGATTCCCATTGGCGGATGAAACACTCTCTCCATTTTGTCTGACCTGAGTATTGTCCATTCCTGTTGACTAATGTAAACACTCCTCTAATTTGTCTGACTCGACCATTTACTGCTTCTATTGGATCATGTGGAAACTATTGACGTGGCATGACACATGGATGTTGATGTGGCATGACACATAGACTCTAACATGGAATTCTAGCTAGCGTGACATGATACGACATGTGGATGTTGGAATGGTATGACATGTCATCACCCTCTTTCTTTCATTGGTTGTCGACCATTTCCATTAGACAACCCGAACACCTCACTAATTCGGCTGACACATGACTGTCGACTGATCAACCATCGACAACTTATCTTTCTTGATCTAAACACTTTACCGAATCAATTGACACTCAACCATTGACCATCAACGCTTTCCCTTGGACTACTTGAACACCTCGTCGAATCAACCGACACTCAACCATCGACCCATCGACCATTTCCGTTGGATGACCCAAACACCTCACTGAATAAACCAATACTTGACCATTGAACCATCGACCATTAAAGATTACCATTGGTGACCAAACAATTTTCCAATCTAGCTGACCCAATGATTATTCGTTGGTGAATTCTCTTGGCCAACTCCAACACTTAGAAATGTTTTTGACCAACTTTTGATGAATCTAGACCATCGATCAACTCCAACCTCCCAAAATATAAAATGAATCTAGACTGTTGATCTATCTCCTTTTCCCAACTACCAAAAATGAATCTTGGTCATTGATCCGCTTCAACTTCAAAACGAATGAAAACAAATATGGACCATCGATCTTCCTCATTTTCCAAACAACCAAAATGAATCTCAGTCATTGATTTGGTAACTTTTCCAAACTTAGAAAACATTAGAAATTTTTAAATTTATCACAATGAATCACATCCTTTGATCTCAAGATCAAACATGATCTCAGTCGTCGATTCGTTAAACTCTTCCCAGTGTTGTTGCAGCCATTAAAACTTGAAAGTTGACCTTACAGGTCGAATTCATCTCTGCAACTCAACTGAGCGATGCCATTAAAAACATTAGACAAATACAAGTTATTTAAAACTTGAATCTTCTCATGAATTTGGGGAATTTCTCTCTAATTTTTCCATTTTTCCCCAAATTCGCTCAAACCGAAGTTTGCGACAACGAATTTCTCAAATTTTCACTCATCCTAGCCCATACTAGTCTGGTGTTTAAAATAGAAGCTCTGATACCACTCTGTAACATACCCAACCACCAACATGTTGAGCCATACTACCTCAAGAACACACTTCAAGAACTGATTTGAAATTATGATAACAAATAATTAATAAAGAAGCATGAAATACACACATGCAATAATCAATATTCATGCTAGAAAATAAAATAAATGAACAACATGCCATGCACAATAATAACCAACACTTATCTTAAACAAAATCAATCACCAACTGGCTGCATACCAAGGACGTTCCTCCCAACCATAGAAATTGTTGTTTATTCATTCTCAATAGAAATGTCGCCCCCAAGCTAGGGATATGAATTCACAAGGACAAGTCCTAGGCTGACTCTACAAACAACAGTTATCTAATAGGCTCTTACATTTCCCCAACCAAAAAATAATCATAATTTTGAGTTCTCTTCCCCTTCAGCCTACACGACCCAAAGAAATGAACCCCTTTATCTGCCATGCATTCCCTCATGTTGTTCCATTTCTCTCTAGGGCTCAAGTGCTACTGGTAAGGAAATCTCCATGCTAGAACTCCAAGGATTCTCAGTTGTGGATAGTTCTTTCAGAACTACCATCAATCTCATGCACATAGAAATCCATTCCCTCCTAGAATGATCAATGATTTCCTACAACCATCTAGCAATGGCACTCCTCCTCTAGCCATTTGTTTCTATGCCCGGAGAAAGAGCACACTAATTATTGAGAATGAGGAAGGGAATCCCAATCAAATAAAAACAAAAGTTATGAGCAACAAATGAATGTGCCCCCATGGAATGAAGAACAAGCTCCCAAACAAATGAGTGAAAGAATGACTAACCCCCAAACATCCCAAAATTCGGTTTATATATTTACTTGGAAATCAAGAACCACATGAACTTTCCCCAAGAAACTCATGTAGCCACTTTTATCAATTAAAACCAAGATGAGTAAATAAAAATTAATAAAAATAGTTATCCCCTTTAGCCCCCTCTCTCATGGAATCATATCCCCTTATCTCTTCTCCTTATCTGTCTTGCAGCCAACGATGTGTGTGTTTGTGTATACATATATGTTACATCTCTAGATACATCGACCTTTCAACATACTGACTCACCAGCCTAATTCACATTTACATAATACATTCTAGTTCATAGGAGTTAAAACTAGGTGTTACAACCCATAACTTCATTAATTGCAAATTAGTGAAACTTCTCAATTGCTTTGTATTTCCAAAACCAGAGTTTCAAGTAATGATAATATACAGAGGAACCATACATTTTTTAGGGAAGTTACATAGTATTAATCTCAATATGAGGGAGTGTTTATTGGATAGTCCCATTATTGAAATCCAAATGGGTGGTGTTGATGTTGTATTAGGGGTCCAATGGTTACAATCATTGGGAATAGTGGCTCTTAATTTTCATGAACTTTCCATGATATTTTCCTTATAAGGAAAGGAAATTGAACTCATAGGTATCCAAGGGAATATCTATAAAGTGACAATCTCTAACAACATGAAACAATTACTCAAAAAGGGACACTAGGGTGCATTTTCGCAATTGTGCTCATTATATGTTCAAACATCTAGACCTTCTATTCCAGTGGATCTCCAAAAAGTTATCAAAAATAATTCTAAGGTATATGAAGAGATTCCTAAGGGTCTTCCACCTGCTTGAGATCATTATCATGTTATTCATTTACAACCAAGAAGTGTACCACCTAAAATTATTCCTTACAGGTACCTATATGCACAAAAGAGTGAGACTGAGTGGATGATTCAAAAATGTTAGAGGTCGACATCATTCAACCTAGACAAAGTGATTTCTCTTCACTAGTGGTGATGGTTACAAAAAGGGATGGTTCCTAGCATATGTGTTCAGATTAGTCAGCTCAAAAAAATGACCATTAAAGATAAGTTTCCTATTCCTTTCATTGATGAATTGAAAGGAGCATTATTTTTTACTAAGTTGGATCTCCACTATGGATATCATAAAATTAGAATGAGGAAAGAAGACATTCCCAAAACAACCTTTAGAACACATGAAGGTCATCATGATTTTTTGGTGATACCATTTGACCTTACTAATGCACTTTCAACATTTGAAAGATTGATGAATTATATTTTCGAACCTGTATTAAGAAAATTTGTGTTAGTATTTTTAATGATATACTAATCTATAGAAAATGTTGGGAAGAGCATGTACAACATGCTGACATGGTGTTAGAAATATTGTAAGAGAAACACCTATATGCAACACGTTCCAAGTGTTCCTTTGGGATTCAAGAAGTAAAATATTTGGGTCATAGTGTATCTCATGAAGGTGTCAAACTTGACCCTAACAAAATTAAATCTATGATGGAATGACCAATTATGAAAACCTTGAAGAATCTTAGAGGATTCTTAGGATCAACAAGATATTACCACAAGTTTGTTAATAATTATGGTCGAATACAAGCACCTCTAACAACCTTATTAAAAAAGGAGGTATTTTCTTGGAATTAAGAAGCAACCAAAGATTTTGAAAATCTTAAGGAGGCTATGTGTATGACCCTATCCTAGTCACACCTGACTTGACAAAAACCTTTATTGTGGAATGTGATGCCTCAAGACATGTCATTGGCACAATTTTTATGCAATAAAGAAGATCCATTGCCTTTGAAAGTAGCTAGCTTACAAAAATAACTTATTCAAACCCATTTATGAAAAGGAAACGTTGGCCATATTACATGCAGTTAAGAAATGCCGCTCTTACCTAATAGGAATATACTTCAAGGCAAAAACATATCATGATAGTTTGAATTACTTTTTGGAACAATGATTATATTTAGAAGAAAAAAAATAGATTACAAATATGCTAGGTTATGACTTTGAAATTATCTATAAAAAAGGAAAACAAAATATGTTGGTAGATGCACTTTCAAGGAAAGAAGAAGACACATGATCCAGATTTAGGAGCGGAACAAATTGATTAACAAAATGAATAAAATAAACATAGAGATATGAAGAATAACATAGATATCTAGTGAACAATATATTCTATTGAACAATGAAATAGGATGAAACTGTAAAACTGCAGAACTAAAACACTTGCTTGAATGGTGGTAGTTATCTTTGAGAAGAAATGTGGTTGCTACATGCATCCATATGAGCATAATGGATTACAATGAGGCTCCATAGTTTTTTTTGATATTACTCATGAATTCCAAAACCCTAGACATCCAAAAACATTACCCTAGAAGGTGAAACACCAAAAGTCATGTGCGACCCTATGGGTAAGTTGGTGTAAGTTGGTACCTCAACTTTCCAGGGTCGTAACTTTTGCATACGACTTCTGTTTTAGGCGCGTGATATCCTATTGGAAAGGTATTTTAGGGAAATACACATTCCACCATCAAGCTCTAACTTTGTATATAGTTTGACTATAGTGAGCCAAAAAAACAACGTTTAGGGCCCCAAAACGGACATGGAAGTATAGCAAGGTGTGTTGAAATGAAAACATACAAAATAATCTAGTTGGATTAGGTGAGAGGCCACCAGTATCCACCTGGAGGATGTGTGGGGCTTCATACAACCCTAAAAGTGTAGAACCCACAATTACAAAGAAGTACATAAGAACGTGTTGAACAAAAACGGACAAGAGGAGCCAATTGGAATAGGTGGGTGGCCACCAATATGCACCTGGATCAATCCTCCCCCCTTAGGAAGCAATGGTCTCTATTTTGTTGAGTTCCCCCATCAGGTGAGTAAACTTATGTTGGATTTGTCCCCAGGTGAGCCAATTTCCTTGGTGTAGGAGTTTCCCTACCTTAACAACCCAATAAAGCTGGATCTTGCGTTGGTGAGTTCCCTTGACCTGTGTGTCCACTAAATTATCAGTGGATGCTTATTCCATGCAGTCAGGGTTGAGCTCTTTTGTTGTTAGTTGTTCTACGATCTTTGAGGTGTCCAATAATGGTGGAAAATAGGGCTAAAGGATGTCCACATTGAATACTGGATGCAGGCCAAGGAAGGGTGGAGTGTTGAGATCAAAA
>JZKD02S1673837.1:659548-680885 GCA_000966675.3 Picea glauca
TATATATATCACACTAGATCTACTCTTGTAAAGATAAATTAATTAAGTATTAAGAATAATAGATAGATTTGGTTCCCTGAGAAAATATGATACCTCCCTTTCCCTAGCTATGATAGAATCTCCCTTGAGGTTTTAGGGTTGAAACTTACAATGTAATAGTAGATCTATGACGATGAATATTCCCTAGGATGAGTCCATCAAAATTTCAAGAATGCAATAAAGATAGCCAAAGGAGTCCCTATAGAGGTGTTGGAGATGATAGGTTAAAAAGACTAGGGGCTTAAGGAAGGAGATTAATGATTAACCCAAGTGATACCTAAAAATTAGGATTTTCCAAAGAAAAACTATTCAACCTTAGATGTGTTGAAGATACCTTACAAAGAGGAATAGAAGGGTATTTGTAGCAAAGGAACAACCTCAAGGTGTGAGATAATGTTTGATGGATTGAAAACTGTCATACCACACCTATAGGTTGCATATTGTGGGTTTGGTAATAACAATACCATAGGTATCTAGACCCAAAAAAAAATCTGCATTCCATGACTTGAGGATTCATAGTTGTTGTTTATGGGTAAATCGGTAGATGCGGACATGAACTGGTCCCCCTAGATCCACCTGGATCTATAACAAATCAGGACGGAACAAGATACTTTCCCTAGGTTACAATCATCGAATTTAACTACCAAAGAAGGAATAGATAACATAACTTATGAATCAATTCCTTATGTATTTGTTGATCCTGCTTTACTCCGATGCTCCTATGAACTCAGATCTACAATAATAAAAATCAACCAACGTGAAAGCAATAATAGTGAAATTCAATGATAACCCAAACATGTGATCAAGGAATCATGTAATAAAACATCAATCATTTTATGGGAAAGAGACGTGTCACCGTATTATATTAATGAAAGTTAGAAGATACAACCGAATTGCCTTGATGTTGCAAGTTCCCTTTCAGTGGCCCTTTGTTCTGACACACACATACACTTGCTCCAACATTTTCATGAATATTTTCTACAAAATCTTGATGGATGAATAGAAACCTCAAGCATCACTTGAAATAGGATTCTCCACACAGTCTTCAGCCTATTCTTTCATTGATTTCTCATGCTTCCTTATGCTTGTGCCTCTAACCTTTTCCATGAGAAGCCCATCCTTATATAGGAGGAACTGAAGTGGTTAAAGATATGAGGATGATCCCATCAAATCAGAGAAGTCAGTAGGATCGTAACCATATGGACACCACCTCACATTTCCAGAAGATTCCACTTCTAGAAACTGCTAGAACTTCTTTCCTCTTTTAGTTTTAAAGTGTCATCACAACCTACCTATAGAGCAGCTTACAGAAATACCGTGGGTTGGCTATAATTCAGCCTGCGGAAATCAGGGGTTTATGCACTGTGTAAAGAGAGCATCCTACGGCGGCCTTCCAAAAATGCCTCTTGCAAGGGTGGAAAAATGTTCCTTTCTCAGACAAAAGATTATATTGGGAACTTGAACACATGGTTATGTAATCATCATCGGGGTGACCAAAATAATGTGTAACATAATGCCCCCCAAAGCATGAATCTAGAAATCGAGATAGCTGAAATACTTTGTAAAATAAGTGCATATGTGTCAAGAACTAGGGGCACACCAATCGGGAACCTGCAAACAATCAAGCATATATACAATATCACACCATGTCTGAAATGGGCATTCCCATATCTAGACCACCGATGATTGAAATCATAAACGTAGGTCATGGCCACCAATTATACAACATGGATCCATGTCACCAAGATTTAGTATAGCCACTAAGAATACACTGTGGATCCATACATTGAGAACTCAAGTTTGAACATAGCCATGAAACATACAAGTTGGATCTATGTGTCAAAGCAATTCACAAATACTCCATCGTAACCTGGACCAAAAATGATGAAGTCCAGGGTCTTCAATACATCGTTAGTTAGTATGATTCTAGTCACGCGATTATAGATGTTGAAGTCGAACGTGAATAGAAACTACTTGATTACCAGTCATTAATGAAAACTATTAACAATCATGAGGGAAGTCACCATTGATGCCAATGACTCCCAAGGTACTCCAGTACAATCTAACAAGTTTGAATAAATGAGTCGAAGTTAAACACTTGACAGAATCTCTCGATCAGGGATCGATGATGTGGATCCACTGTCGAAAGAGAAGAAACCTGCCATTGAAGCATGCAAACCCTAAGGTACTAAATAATCTCTAAGTATTTTTCTTGGATAATGAGTTGAAGTCAACAGGAAAAGACTCGTCACAGGAGGGCCTTGATGTATCCCCCATCAATGACATGAAATAGGATTCTCCACACAGTCTTCAACCTATTCTTTAATTGATTTCTCATGCTTCCTTATGCTTGTGCCTCTAACCTTTTCCGTGAGAAGCCCATCCTTATATAGGAAGAACTAAAGTGATTAAAGAGATGAGGATGATCCCATCAAATCAGGGAAGTCAGTAGGATCGTAACCATACGGACGCCACCTCACATTTCCAGAAGATTCCACTTCTAGAAACTACTAGAACTTCTTTCCTCTTTTAGTTTTAAAGTGTCATTATGACCTGCCTATAGAGAAACCTGCGGAAATCCCGTGGCTGGCTATAATTCAGCCTACAGAAATTAGGGGTTTCTGCACTGTGTAAAGAGAGTAGCCCGCGGTAGCCTTCCAAAAATGCCTCTTGAAAGGGTGGAAAAAGGTTCATTTCTTAGACAAAAGATTATATTGGGAACTTAAACACATGCTTATGTAATCATCATCAAGGTGACAAAAATAATGTGTAACAAAATGCCTCCCAAAGCATGAAGCTAGAACTCAAGATAGCCGAAATACTTTGTAAAATAAGTGTGTATGTGTCAAGAACTAGGGGCACACCAATCGAGAACCTGAAAACAATCAAGCATCTATACAATATCACACCATATCTGAAATGGGCATTCCCATCTCTAGACCACAAATGATTGAAATCATAAATGTAGGTCATGGCCACCGATTATACAACGTGGATCCATGTCACCAAGATTTAGCATAGCCACTAAGAATACATTGTGGATCCATGCATTGAGAACTCAAGTTTGAACATAGCCATGAGACATACAAGGTGGATCTATGTGTCAAAGCAAATCACAAATACTCCATCGCAACCTAGACCAAAAATGATGAAGTCCAGGGTCTTCAATCCATCGTCCATTAGTATGATTCTAGTCACGCGATTACAGATGTTGAAGTCGAACGTGAATAGAAACCACATGATTACCAATCATTAATGAAAATTGTTAACAAGCGTGAGGGAAGTCACCATTGATGCCAATGACTCCCAAGGTACTCCAGTACAATCTAACAAGTGTGAATAAATAAGATGAAGTCGAACACTTGAAAAAATATCTCGATCAGGGATTGATGATGTAGATCCACTATCGAAAGCGAAGAAACCTGCCATTGAGGCATGCAGACTCTAAGGTACTAAATAATCTCTAAGTCTTTTTCCTGGATAATGAGCTAAAGTCGACAGGAAAATACTCATCATAGGAGGGCCTTGATGTATCCCCCATCAATGACACGAATAAGTAACAGATTTAAGGTAGAGAAAAATACATGTGGCTGAGACTGACACTAGGAAGGCAGACATGGTGAGACTTGATAGAAGATTTTAGTTGAACTTCTCTTGAACATATGAATGACATGACAATGATCTTGGCAGTATTGACCCAAAGAAGACCCAAGATGTGAACTTGTAAAAGGGTAGACAAGAGACAAATGGATTACCCAACCCAAATTCAAATGACAAAGAGGGGTGTCATGTTCAAGAGCGACACTTACTTCCATTAATACAGATATAGAGACACATTCCTTTCCCAAATTTTCTCCCACCATTTTTGGTGAGTACCTCTTTATTTTTACACAAGATTGAGGAGGATAACATATGCTTGTCAATTTAAGCTCATCCTTCGGACGAGTCCCTCGAAGTATATTTAACGAACCCTAAGAAGGAGTGGTTCGGTCCCGTATGGGTCTGTCGATGTTTGTTTAACGAGTCCAAAGATAGAAAACTCGATGGTTTTTCATGTTTATAGAGTTTGGAAAAACACATAAAGAGAACTCTCTCAGTTCCTTTTTCATAAAATAGTTCGACAGGACCGAAAAAGTGATAAACTATCGACCATAAAAAAATTTCTTCAAACACTTTTACGAGCGTGAAAAGAACAAGGTCATTCGGCAATCTTTTCATTTTTTAAGGAGCATGAAAAGAGATTAAAGAGGTCTCCATAGGTTTCGTTATTTTCGTGTTACCACAATGAGTATGAAAAGAAGACAAAAGTATACTCAGTTACGTTCTCATCGTTTTTCAAGCACGAGAACGAACAAAGACTAAGCTCGAGGTTTTTTCTAAAAACCCTAAAAAGTAATTGTACATGCGACCAAAACGAATCCAAAAAACGTCGATACTTTTCTATCCAAGGTCCTAATTTTTTCCTGGAAGGAAAAAAAAACTTACAAGACCTTTAGATTTAATGGGTTTTTGACTAAAATGTATTTATATAAAATAAAATATTAGAAAAATGATAAAAAGATGATAAATAGAGGCAAAAGGCCTTTTTTCACCATTCATTTTCACTTAGTCAAAAACTTACCAAAAACCCTTGTTTTTTACCTCAAACTTCTGTGACGGATTATGGAGGCTACAGGGGACCATTCAACAAACGGATTGCGTAAAAGAGGTAAGCATCTCATCTTCTATCTTTTCAACGGAGTAATTTTTGTTTTTAATGGTAACAAATCAAGATTTTTTTGATGATTTGGGACTATTAGTCGTGCGTCGGGGCCGTTGCGAGTGGCCTATAACGGGCCCTGCGGAAATCAATGATTTCCGTAGGTGTGTTAAGGTGCACTCGCAGAAATTATGCACTGTTCTTGAAGTTCGATTGTGGCGGCCAGAAAAGCTAAAATAAAAAGTGAACGTTGACTCAACAAAAATCCCAAAAAATGTTAAAAAGTGTGCTAAAGATCTTCTCTGTTTCCCATGCAGGTGTTGGCTTGCAAAGATGTTGGAATGGAGAGAGTGTGAGCACGAAGAAGATGATCTCATGGCCTTAAATGATCCAAGGACCGTGAATGCACTCCGGCAATGCGGTCTATTAAAATTCTTCAAAGTTCAGGGCATGAGATCCCAATGAAGATTATTAGAATATTTGGTTCATATGTGGGATTCTTAACAACAAGTGTTCAACATGGGTGTTCATGTCCTCTCTTTGGATATTGAGGATATTCGTGAGCATTGTGATCCTGATGCCAAAAGACGTAAAGGAAAATTAGAAATTTGAGGTGTGAGAGATTTGACCCTCAAAACTATCCTTTTTACCATTGCTCGGATGGCAGGGAGTGCCTCGCCACACATAGCACTCCAAATTTACTTTCAATATTCTATTGAATGTTTGGAGCCTCGAGTATTCAATTGGTGTGACGGTGTATTACGCAACATGAAAACCCAACTCATGAAAAGCAAGAATGGGGACCTAAAATAGTTCGATTATGGGTCCATTTTAGTATCTTTCTTCCTAGAAAGAGTTCCACACCTATGCCTGCAGGTAGAATAGGGGATACCAGCCCTGAGGGACCCACGGATGAAAAGATGGTGTGACTTGATGACACGACATGTAGCGAGCCGGATCGTGAAGTATGATGATGCATTCTTCAATTGGTTGGGACCACAAATCCTGATGATTGATGATTATGCTTATGTCGGTCTAGACTTTCGGGGTGATCCAGATTTGGTTCTCCCTAAGGGATCTCAATGGGGAGGTCTAGGTAAGAAAGGCATTTGTTTTTTTTTACAATGTTTTTGTGTTTCCAATCAAAAGACTAATCAAAAAATTTCGATCATGTAAATGTAGGGCCACATCGACCCCCGGGCTGCTCTCCTATTCAGAGGTGAGGAGAGGCACGTGTTGTAGCTGGATGGGATGCTGAGGATTATGAAGCGATAGAGAAGAACCTGGAAGGCTTAACGACAAATATCCCTGACATGTCCATCGAGGATATCCCGAGGTGTTATCAACGCCATACTGTAGGCATATCTAGCTCACTTAGTCGGTTACTAGGTAGGGTAGTGAGAGAAGTAGTATGCTAACGAAAGAGGCATCCATGATGACATTTTGTAGGAACCATGGGCTCTATATTTTGATATTTTGATCTTCGAATGAAAACTCTTTTTGTAAACATTATATCATTATATATATACATATGAGGCTTTTATCGGTTTACTCTATTTTTTGTACAATATGTGAAATGTGATTGGAATTACAAATGTCTCAAATGTCTATCTAACAAATAATTAGCTAGAGCATCAGTTAATGTATTTAGACATCTAGGAATGTGTTGATATTCAATATAATCGAAATTGCATTCCAAGAGGCGGATCCACAAATATACTCGTAATATAGTAGGGCTTTGGATAGTATAGACATTGTTTAACTGTAGTACTACTAGCTGCGAATCAAGTCGTATAATGAAGCGACGAATCCCAAGAAAAATAGCGCTAGTCAATAATTCGATGACCGCGCTATATTATGCGATATTGTTGGTTGCTCGACCGAGACAAACACCTTGTAGAAAAATAAGTTCATTTGAGGGTGCATAGATTGTCCAAGCAACAAAAGCTAAATTTTGGGTACTACGGCTAGCACCATCAGTGAAGCCAATACAAGGTAGCGAAAACATCGACATATGGAGACCAAACACAATACAGGGTAAGTAGCCAGGGGAAAAAGTCAAAAAGCAGAAACACACTAAAGTAACACACAAGAGTATGATACAGTAAAATACAAGTGCTTATGCAGAGATAGGCTAAGCGTAGTATTTCTTCAAGTAAAACCCATTTCTGGGTTCACTCAAAGGGGTACCATCATAATCTACTAACTTGTATGCTCCCTTCTCAAACACTATTTTAACAATATAAGGCCCTCACCACATAGCCTCAAATTTTCTAGCTCCTAGCAAATCACGATCTTGTTCATAGAAGAGAACTAGATCACCTTCAGAGAATACATGTGGCTTGACATGTTTGTCGTATTGGGATTTCACACGTTTCTTCTGGGTTTCAATAACTAGGGTGGCATTGTGACGGGTTTCGTCCAATTGCATAAGAAACAACAGACGTTCCTCCTCAGCGGAGGTGTTTGGGAGAAGTGTGACACCTAGTTTTAATGATGGAATTTCACATTCAATCGGTAGAACAACTTCTAAACCATACACTAATTGGAAGGGTGTACACCCTATGGCTGACTTCACAGATGTCTGATAGGCCCACAATGCTGAGAACAACATCGTGTGCCAACTCATTTTGTGAATTCTGATAATCCGTCGAAGAATGGTAATAAGAACTTTGTTTATTGCTTTGACTTGGCCATTGGCCTATGGATAGTAAGGGGTTGAGCTTTCATGTCGAAGACCCAACTTTTCTGTGAGCTCAGACATCATAAAGTTTCAAAAGTGGCTACCATGATCGGTGATGATAGCCTGTGGGATTCCAAATCGTGTAATAATGTGATTGAAGATGAAAAGGGCTGTAGTTTTTCATGTGTTGTCAAATGTAGGCATCGCCTCAGCCCACTTTGTGAAATAATCTACGGCTACAATAATGTCCCCATGCCCCCCGACCGAGTGAGGGTTACATGTCATGAAATCAATGCCCCATTTAGCGAAGGGTCCAACGAAAACAACAATATGTAATGGAGCGGGGTGGGATCTTATTTTGTTGTTGTATGTTTGGCAAGCATGGCATTTTTGAACTACAGTAATACAATCTTTAAATAAACAAGGCCAAAAATATATGGTGCATAAGATCTTCTGGGCAGTAGCATACCCAGACATGTGACCACCACATGATCCAGAGTGGTAGTCATTGAGAGCTTTATCAACTTCATCATAGGTGAGACAACGTCGAAAAATAGAGTCAACCCCATGGCGATAAAGAGTGTCACCGAGGATGATGTACTGACGAGCTTTATAGCGTATTCGATGACGGTCAGTGCTAGAAAAATTGGGTCGAAAATTCTGAGTTTGGAGATAAACAATGATATCTCCATACCAAAGGTCATCAGAACTGATCAGAAAAAGAGACTCATCGGGTAAAGAGTCCTTTGCTACGTTTTTGTCTCGGTACAATGAAGGTCACATATCAGTTCATCAAACACCAAGGATTTCTTAGATTTAGCATGTTCGAATTCCAAGGAGTATGACTATCCATTTGGAGTATTTACCCCCCAGCAGCTGGCGGATAAGAATGTGTTTCATGGGGTTGCAATTGGAAATGACAGTTGTCTTGCGGAGTAATATATAGTGACAGAATCGTTGGACAGCTTGGACAGCTACCAAGGCCAGTTTTTCAACATGTAAATACTTGGCTTCAGTAGTCGTGAGACTCTGACTCGAATAATAAATAACATGTTCATCGTGAGAATCGTCCTCTTGGACCAGAACCATGGCGATGGTCGAGTTCGAAGCAGTGAGATAAAATAAATAATCGTGACTATAATCGGGAAGGAAAAGTAGTGGGGTACGGGTTAAAGTCAATTTCAAAGCTTCAAAGGCTTTGTTGGCAGTGGTGTCCCATACAAATTCAGAGCCTTTCTTTAATAGTCGAGTAAATACGAGTGTTAACTCAACATAGTTGGGGATAAAACGACGTAGAAAGTTTGTCTTCCCTTGCAAACTTTGTAGCTGAGGAAGTGAAGAAGAAGGAGGAAGTTTGAGAATCACCTCAACCTTCAAAGGATTGACCCTGATCCCTTGATGTGACACAATAAATCCCAAGAGTTGGCCAGATTCTACACAGAAAACACATTTGTGGGGGTTTAATAATATACGATAGAATCGACAGCGGAGGAAAATGGCTCGAAGGTGGGCCAGATGATCGCTACGATGCATGGAATGTGCTGGTAGGTCATCTAAATATGGTTGTACAATGTGTTTAATTTCATGGAAATCATAAGACATAGCACGTTGAAACGTTGCGCCAACATTCTTTAAACCGAAGGGCAGTTTCTGGTAGGCAAAAGTGCCCTAAGGACAAATAAAAGAGGTTTTGTGTTGATCCACGGGTAATATGTTGATTTGATTATATCTGGAGAAACCGTCCATCAAAGAGAAGATTTCACTTTCGACGCAATCATCGACGATTTGGTCAACGAAGGGGGTAGGATAGTTGTCCTTAGGACAATCTTTGTTTATATCCCTATAATCAACACAGGCACGGATCATACCTTGTTTCTTGTTAACCGGAACTAGATTGGATACCCAATCAATCAAAGCCACTGGATAGATAAAGTCAGCTTTAAGAAGTTTTTCTATTTCAATCTTAATAGCAGCCGCTTTATAGGGGTGGACTGGACGAAGTCTCTAATGAACAGTTTTGGCGCTCGGGTACGTATTGATTTCGTGTACAACAATATCGGGGTCAATGTTGGGCATCTCTTCGTAGATCCACAGGAAGATGTCACAAAATTATTAGAAAAGTGACTTATATGTGAAAACCTCCTCTGTAGAACAGGAAGCTTCGATGTGGACATTTTCAGCAACTCCAGGTTTAATAGAGATGTCGATGGGGATGGTGGGTGAAATGTTACTTAAGTTTCCTTCATCTAACACATCGTGTGTGGAGTCAGGAACCAAATCAATAACAACAACGGTCGATGGGGTTGAGAGCCATTGGTAATTCTCGAGTGTGTGTTGTTCGAGGAAGAGAATGGAACGATGATGTCCATCATCCCAAGGAGTGTCTTCCATTGACATAGCTGATATTATCACCTCGTCCGTGGGAAAAATGATGTGGAATGGGTCAGGAGATGAATCACTGAGAGAGGGAGTAGAGAGGTTAGCCTATTGAATGGCTTGGTAAGTGGATTCAACTATACTTAATGGAATCTGGTTGCCATAGTGGAGATAATCACCTAGGTCGGGTACTATCCATGGGTCAGAAGACTTGGGAGGTTCGCGGACAGAGGTGGAGATCATGTTAATTGAGGCAACTAAAGGAGGTGGAATGTCGGGTGATGGGATTGGAAATGTACCCATAAGAGTGGAATATTTTAGTAGACCCACACTGACATTCTCGTAACCAAGGGGTATCTTTGCAATGAAAGGTACATTGCTAGTACGTGTATCAGAGTTGAAGAAGGCCAATTGGTCAATTGTAATGAATTTTCCCTGATGTGGAAAGTGCACGATGCAGAAAAGAGTAGATACAACTGCATGCATGGAATCGATCCAGCTACGGCCAAGTAAAAGGTTGTAATCAAGAGGGGTGTCAAAGACCTCAACTTCAACGTTGATTGTTTTGCCTTATAATATAATAGGTAACGACGGGATGACACCATAAGGTTTAAATATAGAGTCATTAAAGGCTTTGAGTGTGTTGTTTGATTCAGTTAAAGGAGGAGATTTGATGGCTTTCCACCAGGCAACAGACATGACACACGTCGAGGCACCCTCATCAATAATTATTCTACAAATTTTCTTGTCTGAGACAACCATTTGTATCTGAAATATGAGTTGAGGGGGTAAACTTGGAATGTGATCTTCCAAGTCAAAGATTATTAAATTGGTATCCGTGGGGTCGATTCCACYGATAGCTTTCAATAGTGCCTTCCGTTGTGTAGGACAAATCTGAAAGACTTCGAGGGMTGACAYCATAGATGGTGCTTGTGTCAGATCTTCCACTATGTTGTAGTTCTGGGAAGCACGTGCATGAGGATTGAAAGCAAACCAGGGAAKATTTTAAGGATGGAAATTTAGATTAAGATGTAGAAACATGGGATAATCTTACTAGTCCTTAATATGAAAAATATAAAATGTTTGGYGATAGTTTTGTAAAAATATTCAAATTTCTAAGGATTTTGTATAGTTTATACAAAATTTTGGCGATTTTCAAGGTAAAATAATTTTATTGTATGGAATTTGGGCAAACTTTTTTTAGAAAAAAAAAAAAATTAGTGAATCTTTTTTTGGGAAAACCCATGGAAAATTAGCCCATTTGCGAAATTTAGCCCCTAAAAATCATCTATGAAGAAGACTTTTGAACCACGCCCTTGGCAGGAGGGMAAAGGACTGTATTGAGGTTCATTCATTTGAGATGAAGAGGAACGTTGGAAGGCGTATCTGARGGAGATTGTTGAACCGACGAYGGTGGCGTATCGTCAAMTTTCTCCTTGGAGGACTGGTAATATTTGGCACAAGTGGTAAGTGTGATGTCATTCTTCTTTGAATCACTTTCACACATAAGTACATAGGAGGTGGTGGAGGAAGAGGGTTGATCATGTATGATCAATTGAGCCTATTGTTGAGAAGGGAAGGGTTGAGACAAGACGATGGGTGGAGGAGGTTTTGGGGTCTCGTGGAGGAACTTTGTGACCTCAACACGTCTCGGACAATCCTTCGTGTAGTGATCATCACCACAAATAAGGCAGGGATAGTGAGGTTTGCGTTTATCCTTATCTTCAGCATGTTGTGTCTTGTTCTTATCGGATTGTGGGTTGTTATTCTTATCCTCATTATTCCTACCCTTCCCCTTTTTAGATTTATTCTTACAGGTAGAAGTCGATTGAACAACGTTCACTTCGGAAGTTGTACCGGTGGGAGGGGTAGGCATTGGAGAATTCTGAACATTAGAAGCATGGGATTTGGGGGTGGTGTGATAGGTCTATGTAGATTGAGGTTGAGAATAGAAAGTACCTATCACACCATAAGCGGCGTGAGAAGTTGTTGGCGTTGTTGAGGTGGTCGTGGTAGAAGGACGAGGTGCATCAAGGTGCAAATTATATAGAGTGCTCGTTTGTGAATACACAAGATCAAGATACTGGGCATAACTGATCGCCTATTCTTCTGTGACAACTCCACCCATAGAAATGTCTTTAGATATGTCATGCATGAATGATTTTGTGAACCATTCATCCAATAACTGATCGGGAAGATCGAGTTTTATTAGACATCGTCTGTGCCTCCACTCATGAATGTGGTCAGAGATATAAGTGGATTTATTTTTCTTGAAAGAACTCAAAATATCGGTCCCTGTTTCATAGAGAATTAGAAATTGGTAGTGCGTGAGGAAATCCATAGATAGGGTATTGAAATCGTTGAAGAAGCCTCGTGGTAATTCTATATACCACTTTGTCGCAAAACCCGTGAGAGTTCGTTGAAAAAGACGTAAACGAATGGAGTCATCCATCAGAGAGTTGGATAAACACCAAAGGCGGAAAGTCATTACATGATTGTTCAGGTCCTCTCCATGTTTACCATCGAACTTAGGAATGTCGGATGGAAGTTTGGCTGGTATGAAAGGCCAATGAGGAGAGTGACGGATAGTGTCATTTAAAATTAGAGACAGATCAGGGAGGTCCAAAGTGGCCAAAAAGGGTAATTGTCTATTCACGTGTGGGTACTGGTGACTTTGGGGAGGAAGCCCTATCAGTATACCAGTAGGACCATAAGCAGTTTTCATATAATGCGAAGATCCGGGAAGATTCGGGTGTTGGTGTGGTGGCAGGTAGCCCGTGGGATTGTATGGATTAGGTATGTTCCCCTTGGTAGGGATAGTAGATGAAACGTTTGAACCCAAAATGGGATTGGAAGGCCCGGGGTAAGGTTGGCCCGTACCAGGGGGTATGACAGAGATAACTTTAGGTTGTTTCCCCCTAGTAGGTTGAGGATTTTCCTGGGTAAGAAAGTTCCAATACTGGGCTAGAGTTGTCAGGATATTTTGTCTATAGGGTGGGGTGGGTGGAGGTTGTCCTCCGACTAGAGGTTGTGTCCCTATTGGGTTTTTATTTCCAAGGGGGGGTCGAAATTGGCCTCTAGGATTAAGTTGTCTACCAACAGGAATCTGATAATTAGGTGTGAAAGACTGAGTAATTCCACTAGGGTCAGGTCCACCTGTAAGAGGTGGATAAGACCCTCCAGAAGGGGGCTGAGGAAGTGTCGAAATAAAACGAGGAACAGGACTGTGCCCGGGAGGAGTGAAGACTCTAGGAATTCTGGATGGAACCTGGGTAGGGGTGGGAATGGAAGCATTCAATGCATTATACCCAGGCGGAAGTGATGGGATCTGACTAGGTAAAAGTGGTGTGCCAATAGGTGTTTGTCTAGCCACTGTGTTCTCAGTGGGAATAATCGTAGTATTTGGGACCATCGGGGAATGGGCCTGTTGAAGAGGGATGATTGAACTGGGATCAGCTGAGAAGGCATATGAACCAGGAAAGTAATAGCACGTTGTAGTGTTAAAGTGATCTAAGGGTACCATAAACGTGTAAGATGTTTCAAGAGGTTCAAAAGTGGTAGGTACTTCAACTCTTGTCTCTGGGGTAGGAGGGTTCCTTCTAGAAGTTGGAGTCTGAGTTATTTCAGTGGTCCAATAAGGATCCTTGTTAAGGCCCGTGAAAATCTCAGGGAGTAATCCAAAAGTGTCAATGACAAGTTCTCCGAACGAATTGAGTCGGAGAATGCGTCTCTCGTATCCAGGAGGTAGGCGGAAATCTTCTAGAGGGTCGAAAACAACTCGAAAGCTCTCTATAGAATCGGTCCTTTCCGGCTGTGAGGGTCCATGGTCCTGGATCTCACTTTATTGAGGAGAATCCTCTTGTGGGTTAGGAGGCAAGGGTTGAGAAACTTCCGTCTCTTCCGGAGGTAGTCTTTGCATCCTACATGAATGACGTGGAGGGCCAACGTTGGCTAAACCAAAAAATCTGCGAAAAAAATATATGGCCAAATACGTAAATCAACAGCACTCGCTAGTACAATATAGGAATAAAATACTAGCAAACAAGACCTTCCTATTCTGAAGTCACTAGTTGGTGATGAAATCCAACTTCGTGAATTCGATACAAGAAGGGGTTGGGATAGGGTGGAAAAGTTACGTTGACGACCTACTTAAAGAACTTACACCCTGGTGCAAGATCCCACACATAATCATGGGTATACCCTCCAAGGAGCTAGAGTGAGTCTAGCCAACATCGATTCCAGGTACCATGGAGACTTGCCCCCCCAAAGTCACCTTGTGTAAGACCCTAAGAAGATAGGCTACTAAAGTTACCACAAACAACAGTGATGCTTGGGGAAACAGTCGATAGTCCAATCCACACGCAAGGGTTGGGTATCAAGCCCAAAATCAACTTGAGAGGCTTCCACTCATCATTGTGGGTATACCTTCAAGCGACCCCCGTAATACGTGTAATCTCTACATTGAGACTAAAAAAGCAGGGTGAGTAACTCTAACAATCTCAATGCAACCTCAAGTTTGACCCTTGTGTGAGAAGGGCTTCCCAGGACAAATTGTTGCAAATGGATTTGAACTCTCCCTGTCACAAGATAATATTGTGTGTTTTGTACTTTGGAGAGTGTGTCTCACTGCCTATTCCAAAGTTCTATCCTAGCTAATGTTGGTGTAAAAGAGCCCTAGAAAAACTTTCTAGTTGAATTTTAGAGTTTCGCAATATTATTAAAGGTTGTTGTTACTCAAGAGGGAGACAGGAATGAAACCAATGTTATGTGAGACTTTGACCCAATAACGTGTAAATAGAAAAATGAATGATGCAAACTTGTGTTCGATGAATTCTATCTACAAGAGGGAGAAAGATTTTTTCTGGAATAATGCAAACTACGATATATAATTCCTTTCTTTGAATCTAGTACCAAACAATCATCAATAATGTAATTTCACTATTCGTTCTTTTTCAGCGTTTTAAATGCCAATATTTTCTAAATAAATGGTTGCTTAAAAGACTAAAAAGGCTTAATTTTTTTTTTCTTTTTTTAGATACCAAAAACAGGGATGGGAATAAGAAAATAAAAGCAACCAACGAAAATAAGATACTCAGAAAATGCCCAAATCGATCTTTCAATGAAGATAAAAATAAAAAAATAACAAGAAAAGTCTCTTCAAATATGAATAAGAAATGATTTTCTAATCATTAAGCAATCTAAAAGATACAACCAACTTACAAACCCAAGCTCAATCCAAAAGATTTAATCGGGTAAGCACTCGGACACAAGTCCAGAGATTATATCCTTGCGGATAAAAGCAAAAAATCGAAAAAGATCAAAAGAGAGGTGTTCGATCTCTGAAATTAATCAAGATCAAGTTGAAACAATTAGAAGCAATCAAGAACTAGTATTAAAACCCTATTCCAGCTGACTGAAGAAAAAACTAGGCAACAGTAGAGGTTAAGACCCAATCAAAAAGTTTCCAAACTCTGTCACGGGTAGGAAGTATAGCACAGTGTGGAAACGAGTGGTTTTTGCTGGCCAATAATGATGCAGGTCGCAGAAATCCAGCACTGAAACAGGTTATTAGGGTGCGGAAATGGAGGGTTTTCGCGATCTACCTGTAAGGTGCAGTGCAGAAATGTTTTCACAAAAGAAAAATTTTCAAAAAGGAGAAAGGATCTCAGGAAAATTTTCAACCCAGTGAGTCTAATTGGATCTCCCACAGACTCAAAAACTGAAATAGGATGTAAATGGAAGGCTATGAACAAATGGACAACAAAAAACCACAATCAAGAGATCTCCCCAGTGGAGTCTCCAATTTTGTTTATGGGTAAATCGGTAGATGCAGACATGAACTGATCCCCCTAGATCCACCTGAATCTAGAACAAATCGGGATGGAACAAGATACTTTCCCTAGGTTACAATCATCGAATTTAACTACCAAAGAAGGAATAGATAACATACATTATGAATCGCTTCCTTATTTCTTTGTTGATCCTTCTTTACTCCAATGCTCCTATGAACTCAGATCTGCAATAATACAAATCAACCAACATGAAAGCATTAATAGTGAAATTCAATGATAACCCAAACATGTGATCAAGGAATCATGTAATAAAACATCAATCATTTTATAGGAAAGAGACGTGTCACCATATTATATTAATGAAAGTTAGAAGATACAACCGAATCACCTTGATGTCGCAAGTTTCCTTTTAGTGGCCCTTTTTTCTGACACACACATACATTTGCTCTGACATTCACATGAATATTTTCCACAAAAGCTTGATGGATGAATAGAAACCTCAAGCATCACTTGAAATAGGATTCTCCACACAGTCTTCAGCCTATTCTTTCATTGATTTCTCATGCTTCCTTGTGCTTTTTCCTCTAACCTTTTCCATGAGAAGCCCATCCTTATATAGGAGGAACTAAAGTGGTTAAAGAGATGAGGATGATCCCATCAAATCAGAGAAGTCAGTAGGATTGTAACCATATGGACGCCTCCTCACATTTCCATAAGATTCCACTTCTAGAAACTGCTAGAACTTATTTCCTCTTTTATTTTTAAAGTGTCACCACGATCTGCTTATAGAGAAGCCTACAGAAATCCCACAGGCTGTCTATAATTCAACCTATGGAAATCAGGGGTTTCCACACTGTGTAAAGAGAGCAGTCTGCGATGGCCTTCTAAAAATGCCTCTTGCAAGGGTGGAAAAAGGTTCCTTTCTTAGAAAAAAGATTATATTGGGAAACTAAACACATGCTTATGTAATCATCATCACGGTGACCAAAATAATGTGTAATAGTTGCATTACCAAAATGGAATACATGGTATGATCATTGTCAAGAGATCAATAGAGTTTTGGAGATTTAACTCAATTTGACTCTATAAAAAGTAGGTCCCAAATAGGTTTGGGTAGCTATGGACCCAATTTGAGCATACTAAGTGACCAATGGCCTATATTGGGGGTTTTCACCCCCAATTAGATCCATGAAGTTTGGGAATTCCCCAAATGGGTGTCTCAAGGGGTCCTCTCAAGGGGTCAAAAGGAGTCAAAATAGCAACCAAGGGTAGGAGACCAAGGGGGAATAAGGACATAAGGGAGCCTACCTTAGTTATTGATCCAAATTGAATCATTATATTATTTGTTGTCTATCTCAATGCTTTCAGAATGGAAAAAAATTGGAGGAATCAACTTGTAGGGTCATTTTAGCACCAGGTCCCAATTTGGAAAATTTAGGTCAAAAACTATTTGAAATATTCCATAGCCATTTTGAGGCATCAAACGACCTTTATTTTGGACTTACTTCCTACTTTCGAGAAATATTTCATATTATACACTTTGATACCTTTCCAATGATGAATCAAACACCTCAATTAGAGTTTGTATGCAAAAGTCATGCCTCCTGCAAGTTGACCTGTCGTGTTGACCACCATGGTATGAGAGGATGTCGCATTAGCTCCTGTTACTCAGGCATATGGGGCTAGACATATGAGAAATTTAAAAGAATATTCTAGAAGGTACAAAACCTTATCATGATTGAGGGTTGAGGAATTCAAACCCTACGTCTATATGGCTATCAGGTTATGTTAAATATCGAGCCTCTAGGAGGAGAAGGGGTCCCATTCTTTATAATTGTACTTGTTCCATAATTGAGAAGAGAACTTAGGAGTGGTATTTTGAGATCATAACATAGAAGGAGAGATCCTTTAGTATCCATACATGCCACAATTTCAAAGGCAACTCCATAGAGAGTGCCTCTTTCTTTGAACTTGCATTTGAAGAAAAGAGAGCAGAGAGACCTCACCTTCTAGCTGGGTTTTCTTCTGTATTGGTTTTCCCAGGTCATATATTGTGTTTATTTGTTGATGGAGTGTGAGTATTTATATGTGTTGTCTATTTTTCACATTTCATATATTTCTTACATTTAAGCTAAAAACTAGTAATTAAAGAATCTAAGACGTAAAGGAAATTAACCTTGGAATTTTCAGGCTTCCCCTCGAACGTCCTTTTCTTGGTTTTAGCTTAAGAATACCTAGATCCATTGTTAATTTGACCTTCTTGACCAAGTTAATGATATACGAAAATAGTTTCACCAACATACCAGAGAACATTGCCCATTTGACTAAGTTGACCGTCTTAATTTTGTGGGGAAGCAACCTTCCTATCAATAGAGTTAAATTCATTGCCAACTTTACCAAACTTAGTTTTTTATATATTTTCTCAAAAAAATTCACTAGTAGTATCTTTTCAACCCTTGTCACATGCACTCGGTTGACCTCTTTACGTATTTATAAAAACGAGCTCGATGGTAGCATCCCTGTAGCCCTTGCCAATTTGACTCAATTGACCTCCCTAGGTCCTTTTGAAAACAAGATCACCGGTAGAATCTGTATATCCCTTTCCAATTTGACTCCATTGACCATCCTATATCTTTATGAAAATGAGCTCATCAATAGCATCCATGTATTCCTTGTATTTTTGACATGGTTTAATTCCCTATATATTTCTGAGAAACGAGCTCACTGGTAGCATCCCTATATCCCTTGCCAATTTGACTCGATTGACCTCCCTAAGTATTTTTGAAAACAAGCTCACTGGTAGCATCCCTGTATCCCTTGCTAATTTGACTCGATTGACCTCCCTGCATCTTTCTAAAAACAAGATCACAGGTAGCATCCCTATATCCCTTTCCAATTTGACTCGGTTGATTTACCTAGACCTTTCTGCAAACAAGCTCATCAGTAGCATCCATGTAGCCCTTCCCAATTCGACTCAGTTGTCCTCCCTAGATCTTTCTGAAAACAAGATCACCGATAGCATCCCTATAGCCCTTCCAAATTTGACTCAGTTGATATCCATATATATATTTCTGAAAACAACAGTAGCATCCCTGTATCCCTTGCCAATTTATGGGAACTTGAATATCTTTTCCTCTTAGAAAACAACTTGGAGGGACCGATTCCTCATGGCATTGGCAATTGTACTTATATGGTGGCCTTCTCTGCTTATTCTAATAAGTTGTCTGGGGCACTTCCTACATCTTTTTCCAATTGTATCGAGCTTGAACTATTGGATTTAGTGAAAAATGGATTGTTAGGAGAGATTCCTCAATACTTCATATTTTTTCATCACTTGAGAGCTCTAAGCCTTGCTTATAATAATATGCAAGGTTGTATTCCTCAACACATCACAAATCTAACCAATTTGCAAGTATTGGATTTATCCAACAACAAATTCAGTCAAAGAATACCAACGAATATTGAGAGACTCTTTGGATTTGCAAATGTGTCAAATGATGAAGAATTATTTGATAAAATGGAAATTGACATGAAAATAAGTGAGTTTTAAAAAGTAATAGATGTCTCTTTTAAAAATAATAATGTCTGCAAAGTTCATAACAAAGTAAATGGAATTTGTCCTTCAAAGAGGACTAGGATTTGGCTCTCACAGACCATGAAATTAAAGAAAGACCTAGAAGACAGAAAGAATACAGTCACGGGTTTCCCTTTGGTTGCCACAAATATTGAAACAAGAAAGGAATAATGGATACTAACTCATAAAAAAAAGAGATTTGAGATCAAAACAAAGTAATTAATTTACTTACAATGATGGAAGATTTGAGAGGCTATATGCTTGTTGATGTGTCTTTTGTAGGTTGGTGGGCTGGAGGTGGAATAATGGTATTACTGACTTCTTGTTGATATGTTTCAGTTATTTTAACCAAGGATTTTCTTAACCATTGTTCAATATACTCCCTCATAGAAGAAACCATTATTTCATGTTTATTCTTGGTTTCAAATATTTCATTTTCTAGTTCTTTATGATCGAAGCTTGGTAGATGAAGTGTGTCTTCAACATCTTCATTTTTGTTCAAATACTAGATTTACCACCTTTTCACTTATTCTTTATAATATTCAATGGAGTCATTAAACTCACTAGCCCAAGAAACCTTCAGTGCATCAACTATTCTTGTAACTGCTCTTTTGATAAGAGAATTGAATCCATGACTAAATGTGGGACCTGCAATTCTTTAGTTAACTGAACAAGATTCAAGAATAAATCACCTCTTTTAATATTAATGACATCACATTTAGACACCATTTCCCTTAAGAACTTAATTATTTTCAACCAACAAGCATTGATTTGTTTCATACGATTCTTGGAAGGAGTATTGTTTTCTCTCCTATGTATATCACTTAAAATTAAGACCTTCGCCAAAAATGTACCCACTACCTCTTTATAAAATCTTTCTTCATTTTCCAAATATTTTTGGAGATATTCTTTAAAATGCAAGACCCTTGTTGAGAGACTAGTTGAATTTCTTTCTAACTCCCATATCTCAAGGATCAAGGCTATCCTTCTCTTAATGTTATCTCCAATATATTTTCTTGCAGCCATTAATAAAATTGATGAACCTTTCAACCTGGACTTGGTTTCTAGTACATCCTTGAGTCTGCAAAATGGTTGTATAGAAGTGATGGGTTCGACAAACAAAGGTCTTAGAAGAAAAGATTTTTCCAATTCTTTTAATTTTTCATTTATGACCAAATTCTCCTTCTCTATCTCATGGATGGAACACTTTAAGGCTTCACCTGTTGCTTCATGAAAATCCATGATTTTCAAGGGGTTTACCCCTTGAAAACAAATCTCTGATTTCCATTTTTCAGAATCCTTATTTCTCAAATTCACTTAAAAAATTAACTTTTTGGAATTCTTATTATAGGCCTTGTGGTGCAGGGTGACAGATTCCTCCTCAAATACCTATGGCTCCTAGGAACCCAATTCTTCAACTATAGTCTTTCTCTCGATCATCCTCTATTCAACCCAATTGGGCTCTTCTATTATGTCATCAACCTCCATGTCTTTGGGACTAGTTTCAACTTCAGGTGCTTCCTACTCTTCTTTCAAAAAAAAAAAAAATTGTTTTTAAAGAGATGTGAATAGTGTGTGATTTTTCAACTATATTTCTGGTAGGGTCTTTATCTCCACCATCATCTAAATTTCCAATGGAAGACCTTCTCTGTTCTTGACTATTATTTCGGGGTTTTGTTTTTGTTGAGGTTCTCTTCTATGACACATTTGGTGAACCTGGGTGTTTACTTGTCGTTTCTTGACCCCTTTCCTTTTAATGATCATTGGTGCTAACCAATGCATTCATATAATCCAAGGCCATTCCAATAGAATATCTTGGAGGGTTTTTATTATCTCCTCCCCCCTCTTCTAGCTAAACAATCTTATTAAATGATGAGCCATATCCAATAGAAAACATGTGTGATGGAAATAAACCCTTAGGGTCAAAACCTTTAATTGTATGAATTTCATGTAGATTGAAATGGTCAAATTGAGTAGTAAATTCATCCAAATGAGAAATGTTATTCATAAAAATATCTCCAATTTTCCATGGAAACAAGTTGTATTGCTTTTTCCTTTTTTTGTTGAATAAATTTACCCAATACTTGTATTGTATGCATACTTCAATAGTGAAAATTTTGTTGGAAACATAAAATGGAAATAGAGAGGGTTTCCCTTGAAATCCATAAAGCCTA
>JZKD02S1673837.1:699033-712943 GCA_000966675.3 Picea glauca
TGTTGAATATTGGTTTGTATAGATATTCCATTCTAGAAGAAAATGAAGTGAAGAAGCAACTACAACAGTTGTTGAAGTAGGGTGTGATTCGACCAAGCACCTCACCTTGTGGATCACCTATCATAATTAAACCAAAGAAGGATGGGACTTGGCGAATGTGTATCGACTATAGATCATTGAAAAATATTAGACTTAAAAATTGGTACCCTCTACCTAGGATCAATGATCTATTATATAAACTACAACACGCAAAATATTTCACCAAGTTGGATCTCAAATTGGGATACCACTAGGTATGCGTCGAGGAAGAAGACACCTGGAAGACTGCCTTCAAGACAAGGCAAGGTTTGCATGAATGGTTGGTCATTCCATTTTGATCTATAAACTGATGTTGATATTCCACTGGATAGTTCATCACAACAGATCTAATAAAATAATGAAATATTTATTGTGAAGGTTCATTTCCTTTAGATCTCATATTATTTAATTTTTGGTTTTCCGCTTAAAATGTATGAAATAGATGAAATGAAAAAAATAGAGAAAATAAACAAATACTTACACACCATGTTGGCTCAAAATTGGAGACCAGGGTTCTCAGAGGTTACCAACAAAGGTCCATTGTAGTCTAGTCGTACTGGCATATTCAACCTTCCACAAGGGAAGGAGGTCTCACCTGAAGCTCTATCGAGACTTGTGTGATAAATCAAGTTAAGGAGAACATACCATTAGGCCTAGCACAATATAATATAGTCCCATACTTATATGTAAATATATCATAATATTAGAAGTCTTAAAACAATAAAAGAATTGAACAATATGTGTTGCACAACATTAAGGTAAACACATACATCAAAGAATCTTGTTTAAACAAGAACACAACTAGAAATTATGCATAACAAGACAGATTGCACAGGAAAGAAACCATACATTCATCCACATAATGACAAATTTTGGTAGTTTGAATAATCCAACGTATATTATCTTATCACAAACTTATCATACATGGAGTTATTCCCTTTGTATCCAGACTTATACAAGTGAGTCGGTAGAGATATATTTGATATCGACTCTCAAAATTCTGTGTAGTTACATTTCATACCCAACCCTCCTTGCATTGGCTTATCGCAGTAAACAGGTAGCAAAACCTCAATGACCAAAAACAGATAATGACTCAACAATTCTCAGTAACAACAAAAAATAAAACAACCAACAACAAAAGAAATGCCAACAACATCTAACCCTATCCCATTACATAGCTAAATGCTTTATAGATTTTCCATGGAAATTTGTTTGCTTCTTGATTCTACCGTTGTGATTTCTTGGCATGTGCTTAAAGGTTATGGCTCTTTCTGCTGCTTTTTCTAGCTAAATCATGACTATTTTCCCTACTGGCATGTTGGCGCATAGATTGCCGCCACTTGGATCCACTGTTGATGTGTTATATTGTTCCACAAAACTTTTGTACTTCCACAAAACTTGTCAGTATTCAAAATGAAGGGTCCAATAGGCCCCAACCACAAACTTTGACTCGTCCCAAGTCAACCTTCTACTGGTTTGTTGTGGTCATACTCAAACAAAGGGCCCAACTTTGGTACAATGGAAAGGGATTGCTTGCGGAAATTTTCATAGTGTGCTACCCTATCCTTCCATTTCCTTTCCAAAATTGAGGCACTCAAAATAAATTCCTTCACGTTTTTTACATCAGGGACCTCGGGTTTGGTAGCCAATAAAGCATTCCACTCTGTATCAACAAGTGAGTCCAACTGTTGTAGAAGAATGTACTTGTCTTATATTGTAGACCTGAAATGTTGGAGTGTGATCTTCACAACTCTTTTAACCTCATCCATGGCATCCAATGATTCATCCTTATCATGGATCTCAACAAATTTAGTCAATTTATCTATTGGGTCAGCAATGGCCTGAGCTTCTTCATGCATTTACCTAAGATTTGTGCACAAATCTTTGAGAGGCTTACTACATTGGTCCAACAATCCAACCTAGTCCATGAACATATCAAAGAGTCGAGGAAAATATTTGGTCCTGGTATGAATCAAGCACTTGACATTGGTGCCCTCCTCGATTACATGTTGAAGTTTCTAGAGGAGCTCTTCATGGGCCTCCTTTTCCTTAAGCTGGATGTCATCCAACTGGTGCTGGAGATATTCAATTTTTCCTTCCAGTTGCTTCCATGTGTCTGCTACAAGGCCGACCATATCCACTGGCATAATTGACCCAATGTCCTTTGAAAGGTCAATTTCCATATATACAAAATTTGGCCATACCTAGATGAATTTTTCATACACAACCCTGACAATAGACTCAACTTGTACCTGCAAGCTCTGCTCAAGTGCCACAGTTGTAGTAGTGTTATGTATAACCTCTTGCAACTATTTTTCATGTTGTATGAGCTCTTGTTTACTATGCTCAACTTTGGTGATTCTCTTCTCTAGTTGATCGGTGGAATCCTAGATTATCTGCAAAATCTGAGGTGTAGGAAGGGTGGATAACTCTCCACTGGTAGAAGAGGGATCAAAAGGTGGTCATGAAGAAAGCGGCTAACCACCTGCAATAGAGCTCTTTGAGAATATCAGGGCACTAACACCCTTTGGTGTCAGTGAGTGTGCTTTAAGGACCCGTGTAAGATGATCTGTGACATCCAATGGAAGCATTGTAATCACTTTGGGTTTCTCCAAATAGAGCTCCAAGATAGCACGACGTTGTCAAAGGTCCTATAGCTGAGGTGCAACTTTATCCTTGAAGGAAGTAGTGATATGCACAAGATGAGTGTCATCCTGTCCATTGAGCGGATCTTGTGGAGGGTCCTCATCCATCAGAACATGGGTTTCGGGTCCTGTCTCTAGATACAGATGAGAGGCATTTTCCAGATTTATGTGGAGGGGGACTTGGACCTCCAGGATATGAGGAGAAGTGGTTGGGGATGGATCTATTGTACCTATAGTGGTGGAAGGATTGAAAAAAGAGTTGTGAAATATGGTATCATATAGATTATGGATTGGGGAGGATGGAGGCATGGACAAGCCGTTGGTCCCACAATTCTATGGGTCGGTGGCCTCTTCAATGATATTCATAGATTGGGGTTGGATTGGAGGGTCATCAATAATGTGTATGATGGCAGGTGTGGATGGTGAAGTGAATGAAGTGGGAGTTTTAGTGCACGACCAGGGTGGAATGGTGTGGACTTGAGGGGGAATGGAGGCAAGGGGGATGGCATTAGTAATGA
The DNA here is from genome assembly GCA_000966675.3 of Picea glauca. Classification (NCBI taxonomy): domain Eukaryota; kingdom Viridiplantae; phylum Streptophyta; class Pinopsida; order Pinales; family Pinaceae; genus Picea; species Picea glauca. The sequence continues at coordinate 702,275 of JZKD02S1673837.1, forward strand.
GAGAGTCAATAGTGAGTTGGGATGGGGACTTGGTATGCAACTTATTTCGAGGAAAGAAAAAATTCAAAACCTCTCGGAATTTCTTACCTGAGATATGGGCGTCATCAGGAATAAATGAAAATGGGATGTGAACTATGATGCTTAGTGATGCTTCCTCTTCTTCTTCTTCTACATCCTCCTCTGAGATGGAAGGCATCCATGTTCTCTTACTTGTGCTAGGGCTTACACTTGATGGATCTACTGGATGGGACCTTTGTGAAATGGTTGGCATGGTGTAGGAAATACATGTTGGTGTCTCTTCCCTTAGGACCCCTGGCCATCCTTTGACCTCCTTTTGAAACACCGCTGCATCCAAATAAAATGAAAGAGGAGTCATATGAAAGAATGTTGGTGAAACACCTAATAGCCACATAAAATTGTGGTCACGATTCATACTGAACCAGATCTGGTGTGTAGGTTTGTTAAGAATATCCTATGGAATCATAAGCCTTTGAGTTGTGGTGACCATCTCATTGTGCCACTGTGAAGAAAAAACATTGTTCTCATCAACATTTCTAACCATGTTTCAAGAATGCCAAGAATCGAATAAGTTGGCAATGTGAGGACCAGAACCATGGGAAAGTTGTTGACCTTGGGGAGGCTACCATTTCCACATTGTAAAAGTGACAAGAAAATAACCATAGATGAAGTAAGTGGTCTGCTCATGGAAATTTGCATAGGCCTATAACATCTCTTCTAGCAAGTACTGGCACCAATTCATTGTTGCATCGTTCTTGGTGAATTCAACCACTGCTATGGCATCAAGCGTACACTCATTCCTCATAAAAAAATTCATCACCTTGCCAACGATGAGGTAGCAGGAAAAACAGACCTTTGGATCATTAATGGGCTCTATCAGAGCACCATGACCTCCTTGGTGAGTGCCATACAATTCATATAGGCTAAGCGTACCCTTTTTTTTGCCATGTTTCATGGACCCCTGGAAGCCATCTAATACATTTTGACCTGTCATGGACAAGCCTGTCAACTGGTGGATGTATAAAAACATGTATGGGGTATCCCTTGTCCAGCCACAATGTGTCATTGTGGACTTGAATGATTATGAATTTAGTGCATTTGGTGACTTTAGCAGTGGTGTTGAACACTGATAAGTCCCATAGATTCATTAGTGTGTTTTTGCACAAGGGCAGGAACGACTTTTTCCACTGCCACCAAAATGAACCATCCAGTAAGGTGGTGCAGTATTTGAATGAATGAATCTCCATGGATGAGTATTGGGAATCATTAGTGAAGTCAGTGTCCACTAGTTGAGTGTGTTCTACCTTTCCATGTAGATCATTTAAAACTTCAACTCGGGGGTCAATGAATTCAGCTGGAACAACCACTGTAATTAGAGCAGGATATTTGGGGACAGATCCTCGACTAGAGGTATGAACCCTGCTAACAAATGTTAGATGATAAAAAAATTAAACAAGGGACATGGATGCAGATGCAAATTCATGGATATCTCACTGGGTGTCAGGACTGAGTATACAGTTAGCACAATGAAAATGCACGAATATCAACCCAGTGACCAAAGGCGTGCTTATACGAAAAATTTAAAGGGTGACATGATGACAATGCATTGAATATTACAAGGTGACAAGAGTGGGAATTAGCCTCGACTCAATCCCTTGAACACGGAAAAATCCACGACATGATTTGGGAAAATAAATGCATAACCAGAAAGTTGGTAACATGATAGTCAATTAACGTAGGAAAGTAATGAGCAGGTGAGTGGTTAATCAGAAAAAGGATGGCTAGATATTAGTATTTAAGTGACTATGAGAAGAAGAGACGTAATGACGGGTAAAAAGGTACTAATGGATTTTAATGACCCACGTGATGACACAAGGGCATAGAATTCAAATTTCAACAGCATTAATTATGAGAATACGTGACTGCGACCTCCCTGGCCACAAAGTGAATATTTGGGATAGATGTCTTATATAGGACAATGAAGAACTCAGAAACATAAGCATAGGACATGTCATCGTTAATTAACAAAAAAACATAGAGACAAAAATGGAAATCCTGTACATACTAACTCACTACCGGAAACAAGAGCATAATGAAACTAAAATTATGCGACAAATAGGTAGGTATTTAGGTGTGTACCATTCACCTATCCAGGTCGAAGAATTCCATCGAGTTTCACTAATTTTACAGCTCCATATTCACAAATTTTCGCAACTATAAAATGACTAATCCAGTGCATTTGGATCTTTCCCGGATGTTTCTGATACTTGTTGTCATATAAGAGCATGAAGTCACCCTGCACAAATGATTTTCTCTTTATATGTTGATCATGTCAGGCCTTTTTCTGAGATTTCTCCAGATTTTTATGGAAATTGACTAAGAATCTAGCTTCCTCAAGTTCCATTAGTTCGTCAACCTGCTTAGCAAGTGAGTGATCATCTGTCATCTTAGCATCTTGCGCAATGAATAAACTGGGGGTGAGAAACTCAGTTGGGACAACTGCTTCTCAACCATATACCAGTTGAAAAAGGGTATACTTGTTTAATCGCTTTGTGGTAGTCATGTATTCCCATAACATAGCTAGAACTCACTCATCCTAGTCATCACGATTTGCACAACAAACCTTAATCATTCCCATATCCAATATTTTATTAAATGCTTCCACTGTCATGTTAGCTTGCGGATGATAGGGACTTATCTTATGATGTTGAATAATAAATTATCTTGTAAGAGTCATGATAGTTTCACTGATAAAGTGGGATCCTTGATCACTGGTCAAACTCTGAGGACAACCAAACCTGGTAATAACATTTTCAAAAATAAGTCATGTTGTGGTGGTTGTAGAATGGTCTCGAACAACCTTCGCTTCAACCCAACGAGTCTAGTAATCAATTGTGGTAATTATGTATCTTTCCTTCGAATGGTTAGTAGAATGATTTATCGAACTGATGAAATAAACAACCCATTTTACAAAGGCTTGTATTGCATGAATAGGGTGCAGAGGAAACTCATCGCGGCATGATGGTTTCCCCACTCTCTATCATACATCATAGGTGCGAGCATATTCCTTAGCATATTTAAAAATTGTAGGCCACAATAGTCCTGCATGTAATATCTTTCTAGTAGTTTCTGTTCCGCCAATGTATCCTCCTGCAACTCCACTGTGACATTCCCATAGAATATCAGGTCTTTCTGGTCAAGCACACAACGCCTCAATATATTATCCAATCCCAGTTTGTATGTTTGGCCCACAATGAGTTGATAATCCGTTGTATGAACCACGATGTGCCTCTTCTAGGTCGCATAATATCCTTTCGGCATAGTTCTAGTCGTCAAGAATAGGGAAATGTCCGACAGATAATTAGGAATAACCTCAATGGGAAAAATGTTAGCATCAGGGAGTTTATCATTGACCACTCTGCCACTTTCTCTAGACTCAAGGTGAGACAAGTGATCTGGCCTAGCATTTAACTTTCCCTCCTTAACAATGACCTAGAAATTAAACTCTTGAAACAATAACAACCACCTACAAATGTGACCCTCTAACATAGGTTTTTTCACCAAATACTTCAAACCATAATGGTGAGTAAAAAACATAAAATGACTTCTAAGTAAACAATGCCTAGCATTTTGTAAAGAATACACCATAGCCAAACCTTCCCTTTTATTTGTGGTGTAGTTGCGTTCAACTTTGGAAAGTTTGTGATTGACAAAGTATATAGGATAATCCAAGTTTTCTTCCCTCGATTGCACCATAAAAACACCTAACGAAATTGCAAAAGCATTGATATGTACATGAAATTCAATTTTCCGATTAGGATAGGTCAGAATAGGTGCAGTAATCATCCTTTCTTTGAGGAAATCAAATGTCGTATTGCAATCCTGAGTCCAATTAAACCCTTTAGATTTCTTGAGAAGTTGTTCCAATGGTGTTGTTATGGTCATGTAACCCCTGATAAATTGGCGGTAATAACCAATATGTCCCACGATCGTTTGCAAATTCTTGACAAAGGTAGGGGGAGGCATATTAATAATAACTACAATTTTCGCAGGATCTACGAGCACTCCTTCTGTACAAACAATATGACCTAGAAGATTCCCAAATGGTACACAAAAAAAACATTTTCTCAGATTAAGGGAAATATGTAGCTGACTACAATGGTCCAACAACAATTGTAATATCCCAATATGTTCCTTGAGTAAGCTATATATAGTCCAATCATCTAGATAGACCTCAAGAAACTTATGAATGAAATTGTAGAATGTTGCGATCATGATCCGAGAAAACAATGTTGGGGCATTCTTGAGCCCAAAAGGCATAACGTTGTAGGAAAATGATCCCCACTCGGTAGTGAAGGTATTCTTATTCTTGTCTTCCTCAATGATTTGAACCTAGTGATATCTAGAAAAACCATCTATAAAATAATATGTCTCATTTCCCGCTACTTGATCCAGTACCTCATCGCTAAAGGGGGTAGGAAAGGGGTCATGTACAAAATAAACGTTCAGGATTCTGTAGTCCACACAAACCTGGATATCATCCATACCTTTCTTGGTTTGAATCATGATAACACTGATCCATTCATCCTTATCAAGAGGGAAAATCAGCCCAGTTGTCATCATCCTATCAATATCCTTATTCACTTTCTCTTTGACTCTAGGATTTAGATGGTATGGCTTATACCTAACTAGTCTTGATTCAAGCTTTAACTCTATCCTCATCTCCTCTAAATCTCTCTTAATTCCTTTTAGTTCTGAAAAGTTTGTGGTAAATAATTCCTCATATTCCCACAACATATATTGTATCTATGTCATGGTTTGTTCATCCCAATAGTCTCCAATGGATGCTAGCTTAGGATGCTCATCAGTTCCTATATTGAATTTCCACAACTTCAAGGGTTTGGTATAGGAACTAATAGCATCATCAGAGATAGTATATTTAGCCTCCCTAACCCCTTCAAATTCTGGAAATGTCAGATGTCTAAGTTCTTCAAGGTCATCGAAATATTCAGGGTCTTTATCAACAATAAGATAGACCGCATTTGGTTGCGCATAGGATGGCTAAAGGCTATGATGAATGAGGTACTCATGTTCAAGACAGACAGTAGGAGTGTGTATAGGATTAATGTCAGTAGTAAAAATTATTTTCTTAATCTATTGCAAAGCTAAAGTGATTTCAGGGGACTTACCTAAGAATAAGAACTCTTGACAGAATTGTCGTTGAAGGATTTCCCAACAAACAATTTGGTGTCAAGCTTCCTCATGTATATACCAAGCAGATGGAAGTTGTCTCAAGGAGTAAATAAAATTATCCACCCACATTTTAGAATGAAGTTTCAAAAACTTCCATACCTAAATATAGTGCAAAACATGCTCCCTTGGATCATAAATCCCATTATATAATTCAAAGATGATGATTTCATATTCAACGAAATAAGTTTGAAAGGGGGAATAAAGAGATGATGGATGGCACGCTTTTCTTCATCCCGAGAAGATAAAGTACCCTTTTGGGTGGCCCACCATCTAGCTGAAGAGGATCTTAATGAAACATTGAGATATAAGGATATATAAAAAAGAAAAAGGTAATAGTGTTGATTGATTCTGGTAGTACCCATAACTTCATTAATGGAAAATTAGGGAAACTTTTCAATTTCTTTGAATTTCTAGGACCATAGTTTCAAGAAATGATTGTAGATAGAGGTACCATAAAAAATTTCAAGGAAGTGCCATAGAATTAAGCTCAATATGGGGGATTTTTTATTTGATGGTCCCATTATTTCAATCCAAATGGGTGTTTTTGATGTTGTATTTAGGGTCCAATGGTTATGATCATTGGGAACAATGGCTCTTATTTTTCAGGAAATTTTCATGATATTTTCCTTAAAAGGAAAAGAAATTGAACTCAGAGGTATCCTAGGGAATCCCTCTAAGGTTATAAGCTCTAAAAACATGATAAAATTACTCAAAAATGGACACCAGGGTATACATGCACAATTGTGCTCACTATATAGTCAAACATCTAGACCTTATGTTCCAATGGATCTCCAAAGCATTATAAAAAATAATTCCAAGGTATTTGAAGAGATGCCTAAGGGTCTTACACCTAGTTGATAATTACCATGCTATTCATTTGCAACAAATAAGTGTACCATCTAACATTAGGCCTTGCAATAAGGAAGATCCCCTGCATTTGAAATTAGCTATATTAAATGAAAGAACTTACTCAAACCCATTTATGAAAAGGAAATGTTGGCCATATTATATGAAGTTAAGAAATTATGAGCTCTTACTTAATAGGAAGGAACTTCAAGGTAAAAAAATATCATCATGGTTTGAATTACTTCTTGTAACAATGATTGTCTTCAGAAGAGAAAAAAAATGGATTACAAATATGCTATTTTATGAATTTTAAATTATATACAAAAAAGGAAAAAAAAAACATGGTGGAAAATTCACTTTCAAGGAACGAAGAAGATGTAGAAGGTTTACTATGTGATATTTCCATTCTACAATCTAAATGGGTGGAAGAAGCAAGGATAAAATGGAAGCAAGATCAAAAGGTATGCAATATCATTCAACAACAACAAGAGGACCCAAGTGCATTAGATAAATTTGTAAGGAAAAATGATAGATAAACTCTTAACTTTGATGATTTTGTTGATGTTATCCTTAGCAAGAAAATGTGACATAAAAGCACGGGTGAGACATCAGGTAATGCATTGACTGTGGAGAATAGGGGAAGACAAAAGGATAGAGGAAAGGGCTCAGGGAACCATGGGAATTCTAGGAAGGGTAGATCCAAATCCATACTGGGAAAGATAGAGTGTTGGAATTGTGGGAAGAAAGGACATCTGAAGAAAGACTGTAGAGCTCCAAAGAAACAAAGAGATGGACAGCAGGAGAAAAATATGGAAGCAAATGTAACATGTGATGTGTTACAAGAGGTTTTGATTCTTTCTGTAGATAATATTTCTAAGTCTCAGGTAGTAGATTCAGGGGCTTCATTTCATGCCACATCCCATAGGAAACCTTTTCTAGATTATGTTAAAGGTGATTTTAGAAAAGTTCATTTGGGTGATGATGCACCATGAAAAATTGTTGGAATGGGTAAGGTACAAATAAATCAAAAGAATGGAAACCAATGGTTATTGAAAGAGGTAATAAATGTTCCAAATCTAAGGAAAAATCTAATTTCAACAGGGCAGTTGGAAAGTGAAGGTTGTATATCTATATTTACAGATAAGGTGTGTAAGGTCACCAAAGGATCATTGGTGATAGAAAAAGGATAGAATGTAGGATCATTGGTGATAGAAGGTAGGTACATTGTATTTATGTACTAGTAATACTGACTCTTCTATCTCTTTAGCTTATACAAGAGTGGATACATCACTGTGGCATCATAGGCTTGGACACATGAGTGAGAAGGGGATGCAGATACTTCACAAAATAAATTTGTTTCCAGATCTTAAACAAATTGATTTGGATTTTTGTAAGCATTGTGTTTATGGAAAACAAAAGAGAGTCAGATTTCTCAAAGTCGAAAAAGAAAAGAAGACTAAAAGATTAGAGCTTGTGCATATAGATGTATGGGGACCAACTCAGGTATCCTCTCTTGGTGTCTCTCGTTATTATGTTACTTTTATTGATTATGCAACTAGAAAAACTTGGCTTTATTGCATTCGATAAAAATATGATGTTTTTTATACTTTTAAGAAATGGAAAGCTTTGGTTGAGATTGAGACAGGAAAAAGGTTGAAGTGGCTTAGATAAAAAAAATGAAGGTGAATATTGCAACAAGGATTTTGATGATTACTATTCATACCATGGGATTCATAGAGAGAAAAGAGTTCCAGGGACACCACAAGAAAATGGTGTGTCAGAAAGAATGAACAGGACAATCATGGAGCATGCACAGAGTATGAGATTGCTTGTTGGGTTGCCCTTACATTTCTGGGTAGATGTTGTAGATATTGTTGTTTACTTAATAAACATAGGACCTTCAAGATATTTGGATGGTGGAATTCCAGAGGAGGCATGGACAAGTAAAAAGGTAAACTAATCTTTTTTGAAGACTTTCAGTTCTGGAGCATTTGTCCATATTGATAAAGAAAATAGAACAAAACCTGAGGAAAAATTCAAGAAGTGTACCTTTATTGGATATAGTGTTAATTATTTTGGTTATCACTTATGGGATTATGAAAATGGAAAAATCATTAGGAGTAGAGATGTCATATTCAATGATAAGGTCATGTACAAAGATCAATTGCAGGGAAAGAAACAGGAAAAAGAAAAACAAGAATACACAGTGTTTGATGAGAACACTGAGAAAGAAATTTCAAAGGTACCAGAAAATCAAAATGTACAACAACAGGAGAAGCAGGTACCTCAAAATATTTCAAGTGTTGTTATAAGATATACCAGGTTCAGTAGACCCCATGAACGATACTCTCCTTCGTTGTATTATTTATTGTTGACTGATTATGGTGAAGCAAAAAGTTATAAAGAGGTAATGCAGGTAGAAACTAAAACTAAGTGGGAGAAAGGCATGAAAGAGGAAATGGACTCCTTGGTAAATAACCATACTTGGGACTTGGTTCAATTTCTTGTGGGAAAAAGAGAATTGTAGAATAAATGGGTTTACAGGGTGAAGGAAGAAGATGGAGGAAACAATCAATATAAGGTTGGACTTGTTGTAAAGGGGTTTGCACAAAAGAAAGGTATGAAATATTTTCTCTTGTTGTTAAGTTGACTTCAATTAGGACTATTTTAAGTCTTGTGGAAGTATAATATTTTCCTCTTGAACAGTTAGATGTAAAAACAACTTTTTTCCATTGGGATTTGGAGGAAGAGATTTATATGCAACAGCCACAGGGGTATGAAGTCAAAGAAAAGGAGAATTTGGTATGCAGGTTGAAGAAGAGCTTGTATGGTCTAAAGTAATCTCCAAGGAAGTGTTATTTGAAGTTTGATAGGTTTATGACAGAACAAGGTTATAGTAGATGTCATTTTGATCAATGTGTTTATTTTAAAAGGATAGAAAATGGAAGCTATATTATATTTCTATTGTATGTAGATGACATGCTTGTTGCAGGGTATAATATGCAGGATATAAATTTTCTCAAGAAGAAATTATCTAATTCATTTGTGATGAAGGATTTGGGTGCTGCAAATAAAATCCTTGGTATGAGAATAGCAAGAGACAAGAAAAATCGCAAATTCACATTGTCTCAAGATGAGTACATAGAGAAGGTGTTGGAGAGGTTTAGAATGAAGAATGCAAAACCAGTTAGTACACCTTTGGCCAGCCATTTCAAATTAGTTAAGTAAATGTGTCTCAAGACAAAGGAGGAGATAAAATACATGTCCAAGGTCCTTTATTCATCAATAGTTGGTAGCTTGATGTATGCAATGGTTTGCACAAGAATAGATATTGCACGTGCTGTGGGAATTGTGAGTAGGTATATGAACAATCCAGGTAAAGAACATTGGGAGGAACTAAAGTGGATTATCAGGTATTTGAGAGGTACTTCTGCTCATGCATTATGTTTTGGAGGTTCAGACACTGTTCTATAGGGATATGTTGATTCAGATATGGCAGGTGATAAAGATAGTAGGAGGAGCACCACATGGTATGTTTTTACTGTAGGTGGAACAATAGTAAGTTGGATTTCAAAACTGAAAAAGGTTGTTGTACTTTCAACAATGGAAGAAAAGTATGTTGCTGCTACAGAGGCTAGTAAAGAGATGATTTGGTTACAGAGGTTTATGGAAGAATTGGGAAAGAAGCAAGAGAATAGCAGGTTGTACTGTGACAGCGAGAGTGCCATTCATCTTGCAAATAAATCAGCCTTCCATTCTAAGAATAAGCATATACATCTCAGGTACCATTTGATATGATCTCTCTTGGAAGATGGACATTTGAAGTTGGAAAAGATACATACTAGCTAGAATCCTCCAAACATGTTAAAAAAGGTAATAACCAGGGAGAAACTGAGTTCCTTCTCAGTTTCAGTTGGTCTTCAATTATGAAAGTGAAGATGAGAAATTTTCCAGGTCCAAGGTGAATCATAGTCCAACAGGTATAACAATAGTGGAGTTGTTGTGATCAGTCTCCAAGTGGGATATTGTTGGTTGTGGAGCCTAATTATCTTCCTAATTTATATGCAAGTCAAAGAAACTGCAAGATACACAATTCAAATATTGTAATTTCTTAGTCAATCTGGACCGTTCATTATAAGGTTGAAAATCTAACGGTAGAAGTTATGTTAGGGTTTTTTTCCCTAGAAGGAAACCCTGTTTTATGAGGGAATTATATTGCGGTTGTCTATTTATTGCAAATATTTTATTCTGAGAGAGGAGACTGTGAGAGAAAGAAGAGGAAGTTAAAACGAGTGTGTTGTAGGTTGTATCCCATCATTTTTCTAGATAATAATAAGGAAGTACTTGACAATTTCTCTAGTGGACGTAGCCCACACTGGGTGAACCACATATATCTGTGTCTCTATTGTATTGTGTATATTCTGTGTTTTATTTATGCATTTGTTTTATTTTATTTCTCCACAATCCTCTTTTTCTAACAGTTTCAACTAGACGTTGATCTCTCACCCTATTCTTACTTTAAGTTTCCTATCATAATATTCATGCCAGTGAT
>JZKD02S1673837.1:714000-726322 GCA_000966675.3 Picea glauca
ATAATAGCACATAAAACCATTCTCATTCACGGAGTAAAATGCACAACCATAAGACTAATAAGGAATGTATAATCCTCCAACTCTCTTCTTCTTGACCTATCCAACCCAAGGAATGCACCCCTTCATTGCTCTTCGTCCATCGAGCGTCTCATTTGTTTATCAGGGTCTCTTTGGCACAGGTAACCAGGAATCTCTTTGTTGGGAACTCAAGGGAAACTCACTGCTAGGAAACTACCAGGAAAACAACAACAACACTTGTTATTGCAGTGAAACTCAGACAAGAGCTCACTCTTCATGCCTGACAACCTAGTTCTTCATTTTCCAGTTCCAAAATGCTCTAAAAATGCTCCAGCATGCTCCATAATTTTCCCATCCTTCCTTCTTTAGATATGGATCTCTTTTTCCTTTCTCTCTATTTGTTGTTCATGTCGAGACTAAATGTGAAAAAATGCCTATACTTCCCATACTAAATTCGTCTATTTTAACAAGGCAATTGACTTCTCACTCTTCCAAATGTTGATTGTATTGTAGCCCCATGCTTCCAATAACTATGAAAGTGACTTCTACACCCACCCCCTGACAGGTATTCAATGATTAGGATCTCATACACTCAAACAAAAAATACATGGTTGAATCAAAAGGTAATAGAATTCAGAAATATGGGTTTGGATTAATACCCATAAACCATTTCCCCCTTGGGTCCCTCTTAGACACTCCCAGGCATCCCCTCTCTCTTGTGGATTAATCAACTCAAATATCTTCCCATATTTCCAGTAGTTGGCATTACATTATTTTATTAAAATCAAAAAATACATTTCACATATTACATTTCTTGGCCATAGCCATATTCATATCTACATTATGCATAAATTAAACTGGGGATTATAGTGGGGATGTTACATATCAGGACTTAGTTTCTCAAGAAGCAAAGCTGATCACTATGTGTATTCCAAGCTAGTTGATGATCATTTTATTTATCTGGTATTTTATGTTGATGATATGTTCTTGATTGGAAACAATAAGGAAATCATCAAGGATGTCAAAACCTAGTTGTCTTCTAAATTTGATATGAAAGATCTTGGTGTACTTCCCCTCATTTTGAGAATGGTACCCAAGGTAAACCCTATATTATTTAGAGCACAACTTCAACCAACAACAAGGCTTGAATCCATTTCAACAATATACTCATTACGAGCTCAACATGTCGCTTACAGGAATTGAATCCGGTTGGGGAGAATAACAATGATTTCTCCCAACCACCGGAGATAAACCCAATTTATTGTATGGTTGAAGGTATGTCTAATTGCACACTAAATTTCAATTTCTGTGAACGTTGCATATATGGTAAATAGAATCGGTTAAGATTCTCATTTGGTGCTACAAGAGAAAAGGGAATCTTAGAGTTGATACACAATGATGTGTTTGGGCTTGTGTGTATTCCATCATTAGGTATATCTATGTATTATGTTTCATTCATAGATGATTTCTCAAGGAACACACTAATTCATTTCCTCTAAAGTAAATATGAGGTTTTTGATAAATTTAAAGATTTTAAGGATCTTGTTGAGAATCAGACAAAGAATAAAATAAAGATGTTGAGGACAGATAATGGTGGAGAGTTCTATGGAAATGAATTCAAGGAATTTTGTAAGAAGTGTGGAAAATGAAGGAAAGATACTACTCCATAAACACCTCAACAAAATGGAGTTGTAGAAAGAATGAATAGGATGTTGATAGAAAAGTAAAGGAGCATAATCAGTTGTGCTAGGTTAGGACATGAATTCTAGGTAGAGGTATATATTGCATTTTACTTCGTAAATCAATTACCCTCATTATTATTGGTCAACAAAACTTCACATGATGCATGGACTGGTAAGAAACCCTCTCTCAAACATCTCAATTTTTTTGGTTGTGATGCTTAATTACATGTTCCAAAGGAAAATAGGAGTAAGCTAAATAATAAAGCTGAAAAATATATCTTTATTGGTTATAAATATGGTATAAAGGTTATAAAATTTGGAACCTGGTAACTAACAAGATTGTTGAGAATTAGGATGTTGTTTTTAGAGAGGTTAAAGATGTTCCCAAACATTAATTCCTACTAAGGGAAAAATAAATAGAGATAATAGAGTTTCGGTTGAAGGATGAATATTCTGACTCAACAAAAGAAGATGAATAAGAAGAAGAAGAACCTCATACTCCAAATTTGAGGAGATTGGTTCAGGAAAAAAGGAAACAACAAAGGTATACTCCAGCTGATTTTCGTGTGAGTTTTTCTTTATTTATTACTGATGATGATCCTAGAACTGTTAGGAAGGCAGTGGATTCAAAGGATACTAAAATCCGAAAGAGGCCATGGTTGAAGAAATGGTTTCCTTGGATAATAATAAGGCTTGGGATCTAGTCGATTTTCCTTAAGGAAGGAAACCCATTGGTAGAAAATGGGCGTTTAAGAATAATTTGAATGAAAAAAGTAAAGTGGAAAAATTTTAATCTCACTTAGTAGCAAAGGGATATTCCCAGGTAGAGGGAATTGATTTTGGTGAATTTTTTTCTCATCTTGCTAAATCAAATTCTATAAGATTTATTTTATCTATTGTTACTACTTTTGATCCTGAAGTAGAGAAGATGGATGTGAAGGAAACATTCCTACATGGGGATCTTAAATAAGAAATCTACATGAAACAACCATAATGTTTTGTAGTCATGGGAAATAAAGAGTTGGTTTGTAAACTAAAAAAGTCCTTGTATGGATTAGAACAATCTCCAAGAATGTGGTATCAAAAGTTTGATACCTATATATCAAGATTTAGTTTCTCAAGAACCAAAGTTGATCACTGTGTGTATTCCAAGCAAGTTTTTGATCATTATTTGTTTATGTGGCATTGTATGTTGATGATATGTTGCTAATTCAAAACAACAAGGAAATCATCAAGGATGTCAAAATCTAGTTGTCTTTTGTATTTGATATGAAAGATCTTGGTGTTGCAAATTTTATTTTGGGAATGGAAATAAAAGGAGATTGGGTAAACATGAAACTTTGGTTGAATTAGAGGAAATATGTTGAGACAATATTGAAAAGGTGTAATATGAAAGAATGTAAACCAATTAAGGTCCCTATTCATGTAGGTGTAAATTTATCTGCAGATCAATGTCTCAAGACATAGGAAGAGGACATGTCTTGTGTTCCCTATGATAGTGTTGTTGGTAGTTTGATGTATGCAATGGTATTTACTAGACCATACATTTCCCATGCAGTGGGATTTTGAGTAGGTATATTTCAAAACCAGGGAAGGAGCATTGTACAATTGTAAAGAGGGTTTTTGAGAATTTGCGTGGAATTACAAGTGATGCAATCTACTACCAAGGAAGACCTGGACAGGAAAGAGTGTTATATGTACATGGCTTGGTTGACACAAACTGAGATAAATATATGAAACATAGAATATCTGCAAATGGTTACATGTTTAACCTATTTGGAGGAGAAATTAGTTGGATGAGCAAGAGACAAGGTGTAGTTGCACTCTCAACTATAGAAGTTGAATACATGGTAGCCACTCATGAAATTAACGAATTTGTATGGTTATAGATATTGTGTTCAAGTATTGGGTTTGTACAACAAGTTATAAGGTTACATCATGACAATTAGAGTGCAATCTTTTTGGCAAAGAACCTAGATTATCATTCTAAAATGAAACATATTGATCTTCAGTGCCACTTTGTGAGAGACATGGTTGAAGACAAGAAGGTATTGTTGGTGAAGGTTGACACTTTGAAGAATTCTGTAGAATCATTGATAAAGTATGTTAGTATCGAGAAGTTCTCTTGGTGTAGAGAACCAATGTGCATTGCTACCCTAAATTATTGATCTTGTAAAAAAATTGTCCCCCATTTGCAAAAATAACAACAAGTGGGAGAATGTTGGGAATGTGTTATATTATTTTCATGGATATTGTATATGTCGGGGGGGTCAAAATCCTTCAACCAAAATTTTTGGGCTATTTTTAGTATGCTTTATGGATTGTTTTGGTTTTTTTAGCCAATGGTTTTTCAACACATTGTAATCTAATTATGGTTAAGGAATTAGGGTTGTAATTTAATCCAGGTTAACAGATTCTGGTTTTGGATGCCATTGAATACCTATATATTTTATTTTGAATAGTGAAGTTAATATAATAAAGAAGATAAAGGTGCAACTCTAAGGTTTGTTGGTTTTCCCGTTAAATGGTTTCCAAGGTAAATCGTTATGTATTTTGTGTGTGTCATTGTTGTTTGCTAAGCCCATAGAAAAAGCCTTATATTTTAGTCTTATCACTATTTCTCAAGGTGTGGAGTTACTCCTTTGTCCATTTTAGGATATTTTGGTGTTTGTGACCTAACATTGTTCTTTCTATTTTGCTTAAGAATCTGTGTCCATTTTTTCAATTCAAAGGTTTAAAACTTACAATACTTCCATACAAACTAAAATGGTAACAAAATACTTATTGAAACATGGAAAATAAAGGAAATAAATTATAATTATTCCCTTGGAGGACCTTAGCTTTAATCCCACTCGGGTCTCTAGAGTTGCATCCTTTGATCATATTTCCACGTCAGTTTGATATATAGGATTGAATACACGTATAGTATCCACTAGTTCAGATTTAGGAGAGCGTAAGATATCCAAAAACTCATAGTTGGCTAGTGAAAAGGCATAGAAAGAGGATTCTCCAATAAACACATAAGTCAAGGTGGAGTAGGTGAAATCACCACATGGGGATGGTGAATGTGGGTTGAGATTCTAGCAACCACAGATTGTAGAGAATCAAGGTGAGATGTTAGCTCCAAGTACTCCTAGCAATAAATATGCATGAAGGTAGTGACCTATTTATCCAATTGTTTAAGCTCTAGTAGTTGGGTTGTAGTTTCCATTACACACTAATCCCTCACCCTATTCTCTACTTTAAGTTTCCTATCATAATCTCCATTCTAGTGATTCCATTGCATGGTGGAATTCATCACACAACACTAAGATTCAACAACCTCACACTCATATCACTTAATCCCTCATTGAACCTCCTTAACATAACATGGGATGTAGAATTTATTCCTACAATGGAAATGGGCCATTTATATTGCACAGATACAGAAATTCTAAGTTGGGCATGCCCTAACTAGAGCACCTTGTACAAACAATGGCGTTGGTGCGTATTCCAAGTGATTGTGATAATATTACAAGTGAAAATGATAACCAGTAGGAAAATTGAAACAATGGAAAAAGAAAAATCATCGTTGTGTCAAATTCCCTCGTCCGTCAAACACTGAGTTGGAGAGAGATAAAGTAGGGAAAATGAAAGATGGAAAAAGACAGATCATTGTTGTGTCAAATTCCCTCATCCATCAAACGTTGAGTTGGAGAGATAAAATAGGGAAAACGAAAGATGGAAAAAGACAAATCATCATTGTGTCAAATAGGGAAAACCAAAGATGGAGAGAGATAAAATAGGGAAAACCAAATATTGGGAAATTGGAAGGTAGTTACATAGCTCTGAGTGTATTGAATTGACTTGAGTGAGGGGCCGAGAAATCGACATGAATGGGGCAGAGGGGTGAATAACCCAGGGGAAATTTCTTAGATATAGCAGTATTCAGACAGTCTAATGTCCTCCCAAGTCTAATCCATCCACATTGACTTGAATTTATTAGGCAAAGGGGCCAAGAAATAGACTTTAGTGGGGCAGAGGAGGGAATAAATCGAGGGAATTCACTTCGAGCAAAAGGGCAAAGAAATCGGGGAGAGTATTCCTTATCGACGGGGGGAATTTTGTCGAAACACACAAATAATAAGGTTTGAATGAAGTGTAACATCGTCGAATTCCACACGGGAGTTCTTTATATGTGAA
This sequence comes from Picea glauca, assembly GCA_000966675.3. Classification (NCBI taxonomy): domain Eukaryota; kingdom Viridiplantae; phylum Streptophyta; class Pinopsida; order Pinales; family Pinaceae; genus Picea; species Picea glauca. The sequence goes on from JZKD02S1673837.1 coordinate 719,883, forward strand.
CTGCCAATAACACAGAACTCATAGATTTTGTAGTTGGAGAGGCAGAAATGGATCTTCTTGTTATATTATTACTTTTGTGCATGGTTGCCTTTGTGGTTGATTCTAAATTCATAGTGGTTGATTCTGAACACATGGTGGAAGAAGGTGAATTCATGGATTCCCGTGATAAAAGGGACCTCGATTCTCTCTTATCATTTAGAAAGTCCATCACATCAGATCCACATGGCTTGCTCTACAATTGGACGGTCGAGAACTCTCAAAATATATGTTGGTCATGGTATGGCGTTCACTGCAGACAACACACCAAAAGAGTGGTCACCATAGATCTTCCTTACCGAGATTTATATGGTACCCTTTCGCCATCTCTTGACAACCTCTCATTATTGCACTCTTTGATTCTTTTTGGTAATTATTTCACAAGAAGAATTCCACCCGAGTTCGACTAGCTTAAAGCGTTGCGAGAACTTCGCCTAGGGAAAAACAAATTCTCAGGTAGTATACCACCGCAGTTGGGTAATTTGACACATCTTACATGGCTAGGGATTTCCGGTGATGATATGACAGGTTCTATTCCTCTTGAAATTTTCCAACTTCCCCTCGGAAATCTTTTTCTTGGCCTTAGCTTAAGAATACCTAAAGCCATTGTTAATTTGACCTTCTTGACTGAGTTATGGATATACGAAAATAGTTTTACTAACATACTCGAGGACATTGCCCATTTGACTAAATTGAAAGGCTTATATTTGTCTAAAAATAGTTTCACTAACATACCCGAGGACATTGCCCATTTGACTAAGTTGATAGGCTTATATTTGTCTGAAAATAACTTTCCTATCAATAGATTTAAATTCATTGCCAATTTGACCAAATTGACCTTCTTAGAAATTTCCTCAAACAACCTCACTAGTAGTATCTTTTCAACCCTTGTCACATGCACTCGGTTGACCTCCTTAGATCTTTTTGAAAACAAGCTCACTGGTAGCATCCCTGCAACCCTTGCCAATTTGACTCAGTTGACCGCCCGATATCTTTTTCAAAACAAGCTCACCGGTAGCATCCCTATAGCCCTTGCCAATTTGACTCAGTTGACCGTCCTATATCTTTATGAAAACAAGCTCACTGGTACCATCCCTATATCCCTTGCCAATTTGATTCGGTTGACCTCCCTAGATTTTTCTAAAAACAATCTCATTGGTAGCATTCATGTAGCCCTTGACAATTTGACTCAATTGACCTCCCTAAATATTTTTGGAAACAAGTTCACCAATAGCATCCCTATAGCCCTTGTCAATTTGACTCGATTGACCTCCCTAGATCTTTTTGATAATGAGCTCACTGGTAGCATCCCTATAGCTCTTTCCAATTTGACTCGGTTGACTTACCTAGATCTTTCTACAAACAAGCTCACCGATAGCATCCATGTATCCCTTGCCAATTTGACTTGGTTGACCTCCATATATCTTTCTGAAAACAAGCTCATTGGTAGCATCCCTGTATCCCTTTCCAATTTGACTCGGTTGACTTACTTGGATCTTTCTAAGAACGAGCTCATCAGTAGCATCCTTGTATCCCTTGCAAATTTGACTCGGTTGACTTACTTAGATCTTTATGCAAACAGGCTCACTGGTAGCATCCCTGTAGCCATTTCCAATTTGACTCGGTTGACCTCCATATATCTTTCTGAAAACAAGCTCACTAGTAGCATCCCTGTATCCCTTGCCAATTTATGGAAACTTGAATATCTTTTCCTCTCAGAAAACAACTTGGAGGGACTGATTCCTCATGGCATTGGCAATTGTAATTGTATGGTTGTTTTCTCTGCTTATTCTAATAAGTTGTCTGGGGAACTTCCTGCATCTTTGGCCAATTGTACCCAGCTTCAAAGATTGGATTTAAGGAAAAATGGATTGATAGGGGATCTTCCTCAATACTTCAGATTTTTTCATCACTTGAGAGCTCTAAGTCTTGCTTATAATAATCTGCATGGTTGTATTCCTCAACACATCACAAATCTCACCAAATTGCAAGTGTTGGATTTATCCAACAACAAATTGAGTGGAAGAATACCAACGTATCTTGAGAGACTCTTTGCAAATGTGTCAAATGATGAAAAATTATTTGATAAAATGGAAATTGACATGAAAAGAAGAGAGTATGTTTTATCATATCTATTGCCTACAAACATTATATTTGATTTATCTTGCAATAATCTTACAAGAGAGATCCTTGCAAGCATAGGTAATATGAGTTTTTTGCGACTGCTGAATTTATCTCATAATCAATTGGAAGGGAGAATACCTGCGTCTCTTAGTAGGATATCTACTCTGGAACAGTTGGACTTGGCGAACAATAATTTGAGTGGATCGATTCCTGAGGAGCTGTCTAATTTATATGAGTTGGCCATTCTAGATGTTTCATCCAACATTCTTCGTGGGTGAATCCCAGCAGGAACACAATTTTCCACTTTCAATGTTTCATCATTTCAAAATAATAAGTGTTTATGGGGTTGTCCTATAGTTTCATGTAATGAAAATTAAAGACAAGCGAGAAAAAGCTATAATACTACTAGGAGTAGTAATGTAAAAGTGGGATGGCTAAGTCGCGTGGATGAAAATTTTTCATTAATAGCACTAGGGATTGGAATTGGAGGAGTAATTGCTTTGTTTATGTTATAGGATAGACTTAAGCATTGGGTGGCACCCCCAAACATGCCACGACCCTTTTTTGGGGTATATCGATTTCCTACATAGTTAAAACCTATCAAGCTTAAAGGTTCTAACTCATTATGCAAGATAAAGTGTATGGTGAATTAAAAAGTTTTATCACCTCTTAAATAATGTTCACATATGAGAAAAAAAAAAAGCTTTAACAATATTATTACATAATTACATGTTGTTGCGAATATAAACATGTTTAAATTGATGTTTAATTATATATGATAATTTGAAATCTACAATGCACTTCATATTTATGAAGTGGTGATTGCAATTATCATTCTAAATTTATTATGTAAATTGTTTTAATCTATGTATGTTATTTAATACATGGTACTAAACTTTTCATCCATGTGTTTTATATATGTTAATTTTTTCCTTTGTTAAAATGAAAAATTCAATACTAATTATTATTCCCTTGTTAAAATGATAAATTCAATACTTATTCGTTGTTATGTGTAGTGACATTAAGTTGTGTTTATTATTATTTTTAATGGAAATATGGATTCACTTTATATAATTTATTTTGTGACATTTAAAATAATTGAAATCTTGAAATCCTATTCTCATTTTGAGTAGGTGAAAAGTGAATTAACAATTGAAAAATGTTAGTTTATTTATAAATTAGTTCATAATTTATATTTATAATCCATCTATATTGAGGAAAATAGATTAGTTGTACTTTGTATACTTACAATATATAATTTATATATATAATTTATATATATATATATATATATATATATATATATATATATATATATATAAAGTTAATTAAAAAAAGAGAGAATTAGAAATATTGGTTTTCTCATATTATAATATTATTACAGAGTTTTTTTAAATGAAAATCCAAGCAAATACATTAACTAAAAATGTATTACTCTTTGCTAAGAAGTTTATAAACCAAATTATATGAAAAACTAAATGTTTGAAACATACTTATGTTTGAGTTGATGCATTTTCTAACAACTACTAATTGACTATAATGAAACTTGGTTAGAAAAGTTAAAAACATATTCACAATAAACTTCTCTTCAACGTAGAGGCGAAGAAAAACTTTAAATGGTGAAAATATAGGTAAATAATGTGAAGGTGAGATCCTACCTTCACCATGAACTGTGAAGGCATGCATCTCCTGTAATGTTTTTTTTCAAACCACATAGGTCATAACTTATCAAATTGTTTGGTGATCAAATTGCATTTATAAAAGAATTATATCATTTACCTTAGGTGATAACCCATTTATTTCTTGCCATTGCATTTAAAATTTCGCAGAACACCATTACATTAGTGTCATATATGCATCATAAATAAATAAATAAATAGCAAAAAAACTCACAATAAAACATTTACAGGAAAAATAAATATTCCATATAAATTAAAGAGCACTTACAACAAAAAGAAATGGTAATGGAATCTATCTTTAAAAATATATGTAAAATGTTTATCACCTCTTAAATTCTACGAGGGGGGGGGGGATTAATAGAGAAATTATAATATAATTTCTCTATTAATGCCCCCCCTCGGGCATTAATAGAGAAATTATAATATAATTTCTCTATTAATGCCCCCCCTCGGGCATTATAATTTATCTATTAATGCTCCCTCTCGGGCATTATATTTTCTCTATTAATGCCCCCCTCCCACCCTCTTAAATAATAGAGAAATTATAATGTAATTTCTCTATTAATGCCCCCCCTCGTGCATTATAATTTATCTAATAATGTCCCCCCTCTCACCCTCTTAAATAATATTCACATATTAAAAAAAATAAAAATAAAAATTTAACACTATTATTACATAATTACATGTTGTTAAGGATATAAACATGTTTAAATTGATATTTAATTATATATGATAATTTGAAATCTACACTGCACTTTATAAAGTGATGATTGCAATTATCATTCTAAATTTATTATGTACATTGTTTTAATCTTATTTAATACACATAATATTTTATATAATTTTAAATGATACTAAACTTTTCATCCATGTGTTTTATATATGTTAATTTTTTTCCTTTGTTAAAATGAAAAATTCAATATTAGTTATTTCCTTGTTAAAATGAAAAAATCAATACTAGTTATTATTGTTATGTGTAGTGATATTAAGTTGTGCTTATTATTATTTTTAATAAAAACATGGATTCACTTTATATAACTTATTTTGTGACATTTAAGGTAATTGAAATCTTGAAATCTTATTCTCATTTTGATTAAGTGAAAAGTGGATTAACAATTGAAAAATATTAGCTTTATTTATAAATTAGGGATCTTAAATCTTATTTTCATTTTGATTAAGTGAAAAGTGGATTAATAGTTGAAAAATGTTAGCTTTATTTATAAATTAGTCCATAATTTATGTTTGTAAACCATTTATATTGAAGAAAAGAGATTAGTTACACACACTTAAGAGATATAATTTATATAGTTTAAAAATGAAATCACATTTATATATTGATATTAAAAGTTAATTAAAATAAAATAAAATAGAATAAGAGATATTGATTTTTCCATATTATAATATTATTACAAGTTTTTTCAAATAAAAATCCAATCAAATATTACAAGTTCTTTTAAATGAAAATCCGATCAAATACATTAACTAAAAATGTATTACTTTTTGCTAAAAAGTTTAAAAACTGAATTATATGAAAAACTGAATGTTTCAAACTTATGTTTGAGTTGATGCATTTTCTAACAACTACTAGTTGGCTATAATGAAACATTGTTAGCAAAGTTAAAAACATATTCACAATAAACTTCTCTTCAACCTACAGGTGAAGACAAACTTAAAATGGTGAAATTAGAGGTAAATAAGGTGAAGGTGAGATCCTACCTTCACCATGCATTTCCTTTAATATTTTTTTTTCAAACCGCATAGGTCATAACTTATCAAATTGTTTGGTGATCAAATTGCATTTATAAAAGAATTATATCACTTACCTTAGGCAATAACCCATTTATTTCTTTCTATTGCATTTAAAATTTGGCGAGAACACCATTGCATTAGTGTTATATGTGCATCATAGACAAAAAAATAGAAAAAAAAAACTCGCAACAAAACATTTACAAGAAAAATAAAAATTTCAAATAAATTAGAGAGCACTAACAACAAAAGGCAATAGTAATAGAATCTATCTTTAAAAATACATGTAAAAATTTTCAAACACATTACATACCATCTACATGTTAAAACATGTCAACAAAAATAAGATAAGTAAAGTATTAAGAACATTTGTTTTACATACAAATATTTAGATGATTTGAATTCAAAATTTATGGTATTCTCAAGAGTATCAATTATTACATAAACATCGATATGTAACCAATATTCCCTAAAATTTGAGATGCACAATCATGATTTAGACAAAAATATTGAGAAAACCTAATATGTTTTCATGTAAAAAAATTAAAAGTATAAGCCTATGCATAACTATAGACATAAATTAGACTACTAAAATTTTATTTTTAATGCAAAAATGAAAAAACTTAGCCTAAATTTCTTAATTTTTTTTTAAATTTAACTAAATTGATGAAATTTGGCTTAAAATTTTTTGATATCTTCTTATTGTAAAATTGAACAAAAATTTTGACCTCAATGTCCAAAATGTTTTTTCTAATCCATATAGCCTAATATAATTAAATCCTCTTTTTCCATCCAAAGGGGGTCCAATTTTATCATGCTTCATCATCCAAAACTGAGGTTGAAATAGTTGCATGA
>JZKD02S1673837.1:741035-753072 GCA_000966675.3 Picea glauca
GTGTTGATGATCTAGGACTTCCCATTCTTGATTAGTCAATATTGTATGGCTATTCGTATGAATATTTCATCCCTCGTATACATGTAGGGGCTTCCAAACACTACTCCACATACGTCAAAGGGTACTGCATCCAATTCCACTCCATCAATAAAATCAACACTTACAACAAATTTAATCTTACACTGTTTTGTTACCTTTATCTCTACATCCTTGTTTACCAATCCCAATGGACATGGGATAGGATTTTCATGAACCTCGAATCCAAGCTTGCTGAGCATATCTGTTTCTATGAAATTATCTTGTGAACTAGAGTTAAAAAAGGCATCTATCTTAGTCTTCTTGACCTGGATCTTGATGTGGAATATGTTGGTGATATGCTTCTCTTCCTTGTGATGAAGGCTACTTGTATTCACATCCTTCTGCATTGATGTGTAGAAAATATTCTCATCCACATCTGAGTTTCTTTCAACTTGTTTGATCGAATCTATGGCTAGAAGATTCTTTTTCCTTGCATCCTTCTTGCAATTCTTCAGGTTCAACTCTAGTGTAGTTGTTTATCCACATTCCTTAATCAATGTTTATGTTTATTGGTCCACACTTATTTATTTTTGTTCTTCTTTTATATCATATACTTATGCATTTTTCTTAAAATGTGAGTTGCAGGTGGGGTACCACCAAGTCTGCAAGTCCACAAGTCCCATACTTAGTCTATTTTCCACCATTTTACTTTCTCAATACTTAGTCATTTATTTTATTGCGGGACTCTTTTTGCAGAAGACTAAGTCATCCCTCACCTCACAACTATGCAACACCACAAATCCACAACCCTAAAAAATACTTTTCCTATTTTCGCATTACTCATAATGTACATTTTCCTTTTGATACTTAACTAATTTCTTGATTTTCGATGGAGGGTCCTCCCATCATTTCTATTTACCTTTCCCTAGCCCCACAACCTCGCATCCTACGGTTTTGCATAATCCAAAATGATTTGTATATTTTTGCAACCAACATAATCAACCTTTTTGGTACTTAGTGCATTTCATGATTGTGGATGTGAGAGTCCCCTCATATCTCCCCTTCCATTCTCCAAACCCCACATCCTTCATCCCGCATTTCCAAAATCACCAAAATGCACTTTCCATCATTCACTTTACACCTCCATAATCAACATTTTTCCATACATTTCAAAATGATATCACTTTTCCTGATAACATTTTTTTCTCATCGCCACATCAGTCGTCACTCATATGAATTGAATATCTCTTTTAAGTGGCGTAATTTTCCTAAAATCTCCACCGTAAATCTTAAATCAAACCGTGCAATTTGTAACTTTTAACTAATAGCTACAACATTTGGTAATCAAGGCCATACATGGTAAATTAAATAAGAAATTAAAATCCATAATATAAAAAGTTTGATTGAAAAAAGTGACACCTATTCACGAAAAAGAGAAGATATATGTAAGATATGTCAAGTAAAAGTAAAGAATTATATTGTGGTGATACTGTCAAACAAGTTGGGATGAGAAGATCACCAGTTCTAATGGTCACGGGCCTACAAATGGTACTCATATCTCCCATTTGAAGAAAATAAGTTGAATAAATTTTGGACCTCGGGGATTGCATTAGTTGGATGCATGCTGAAAGTAACTTATTTCAAAGAGTTGGTTCTCTTGTGCACTGAAAAATTTGACATTGAGAAAAGATTTATTCATATACAAGGGAAACCATCGATCTCTTTAGCACCTTCAATGTTCAAAAGAACGTCGAGACTTCCCAACCCTACTCTAACATCCCAAAATGTTTAATTTGATGAATTTATAAAATCTCACAATGGGGGAATGGAGTTCCCTGAATGTTTTCTTGCAATCCTGAATTGCAATGCTAATGCTACACAAGTTGAGGTATGCTTTTTAAAATATCTATATAAAGGATTTTCCTGGCTATTTGCTAGAATAATTGGACATGAATCCATGAACTCGGTGCCAAAATATTTTGTATATATTCTATATCATTAAATTCATGAAAATGTTTTAATTGAATGGGCCCAAATTATTTCAAATGATATTTCATTTCAGTTGGAAAGCATTAGGAAAACCAAGAAATTTTACATTACTTCCTATCTAGTTTATTTTGTATTTATTACCATGTTTTTGAGGACATGCCCAGAGCTAAAAATGTAGAATTTAAAAAGGATCCAATTTTATTATGGTATCTCTAGTGTTATAGAGGCACAAGACCCCATACAATTTCTATGAAGTACAAAATGGATTCTTGTCCTCTTTTAATAAGATGATTCATAGTCCTGCCATGTCCAGAATATCATTAGAAGATACATCCTTTCTGTTAGAAAAAAACCAAAGTTACCGACTTAATGAGAATGGTGACCTCAAAACGAGAACTCTAGCCCAAAAAACCCATATTTTGCATAAAAAACATGAAAATCAACCCCCAAATCAAAAAGTGGTGCTACCGGTAGCACAATTTTTTCAAACGGGGTAAAAAATACAACATTTTTCAAGCATGTCCTTCAAAACTCATACAGTAGCTTAGAAAAACCTTAAAATCAACACCTAAATCAAAAAAATGATGTTATATAAAGGAAAATGTTTTTTTCAAAACATTAAAATTAAGGATAATTTGAAATCGTATTTTTAGCAATTGGTGCCATTAAAACCAAAACCTCAAAATCAACCATCAAAATGAAAAGTACTACTATTGGTAGCACCCATTCTAAAATTTGGGTATTAAAATGACATGTTTTTTAAAGTGGTAAAAGAAATCATCTTTTTTTTTCACGGAAAAAAGTGTAATTTTATTCATCTGAAGAGACAAAATTACATTCTATGGGTTCTTTTAGATCACATCACATCAATGAGTATAGAGAGCGAAGGAAAAAAATCTAGCTGTGAAAAACATAAACCTTGAGAGAAACTGTCTTCCTCAGTAAAACACATCAGAGGATAAGACAACATCAATATACATAGACACCCTGCCAGTCCATGTCCAATCCAAAGGAACGTAAAAAATAAATACATAATACATATAAGATGATATAAGGTCCATCGAGAAGAAAAGCTAGTTGAGAACTGCAAAGAGACATCATATACAAAACAAGGAGAAAACAAGAAGTTGATGCCGCAATCGCTTTAATGAGCTTGGGTGAGGAAATCTATGAAGGGACAGTGATCAAAGTAATATATCTCATCCCTGACTGATTCTGAGACATGCCATTGAACAAAAAGAAGTTGAATCCCTGATTTTGACAGTAAATTTGCTACAAAGTTTTGATTCCTATAGACATGTTTTAGAGCAACAAAATGAAAAGTGTCCATAAACCTGAAAAATGTCCTCCAATATAGGAATCATAAAAATATTGTGGCAAATTTGAACTTTACGAGCCCAGTTGATGACATTCATAGAATCCCCCAAAATTTGGATGGATTGAACCCACTTCTCCCCAACAAATTGGAGTAACAACTTTAAAGCCATAAGCTCGACATAATTATTTGTCCCTTGACCCAAACCCATTTTTATTTTAAAGAAATGGTTATCAGAGAGATACAACATTGCTCCACCCCCGCAATATTGATTATCATTATGGGAAGCATCATCGAAAAAGGCCAAGGTCCTGGAAAAATCAATGAGTTCAGGATGGCAAACTCGGAGAGATGGAATATCCTTTTCTTGAGGAAAATGGGATAGAATCGAAAGGCCTTGTGAAGCAATGCGTTCTGGTAGTGTGGGCTTATCCTTGAAGATGACATATTTACGTGCCAACCAAATTCCCCAACCGACTATCGAAGGAAGGGCTTTGTTTTTCTTGTATTTAGACACTTGAAGCCAATCCTTCCATTCTTGTTCCAAATAGGGGCCCTCCCAAACATATGCATGTCTTAGAAGGGTCGAGGTTTCTTTCCAAACTCGCTGAGTAAAAGGGCATGAGATGAGAATACAGATAGTAGATTCATTTTCTTCTTTATAGAGAGGGCACCAACGTGGGCTAGCACACTTCCTCTTCCTCATATTGTCCCAAGTAGGGACCTTGTCATTTATAGAAGACCACTTGAAAATTTGATCTTTTTGAGGACATTTTAACTTCCATAAACCACTCCATCACCAACAAGGCTCCCTTTGAAGAAAATTAATATTTAGAGAAATATAACCTAATTTGGGAGTATAGACCCCATGCAGATCTTTTTTCCAGACCAATTCGTCATCTCGATTAGTAATATTGATATCCCTAGCCGTAAGAGATAAGATATAATTATCCCATAACAAAGAGAGATTGTCATCTAATCCCAAAGAAGTAGAGATCCTCCACCCTTGCTCCCATAGGGAAGTTGAAACTGGGTCCAAAATTTGATGTAAAAAGTGAACATCCTGTAGATGGAGCCGAGCAATAAGATAATTTGGAACAATATGTGAGTTCTCTCTCCCTGGATATGGATCATTCCCTATATGAACATGATTACCTCTACCAACTCTCCAGGCCAAACCATCACCCATCACCAGGAATGAAGAAACCACAACTTTCCAAATTATGGAGCAATTCGAATGGGACTTTACTGGTCTTTGAATCCATTCATCCAAAGAATCAAGATGAGTGTATTTATGTTTCACCACAGTGGTCCATAAGCTGTCAGTCAAAAGAAGACGTCAACTGACTTTAGATTCCAATGCTTTTGAGAAAGTGGTAATAGAAATCATCATTACTGTAAACAAAATCATAAAATCAACCCTTAAATGCTTGTTTTTTAATCTTAGTTTATCACTCCAAACACAAGATAATACATAATGCCATGAAAACAATACATTTACAAATATATATTCAAAACCCAAATTTGAAAAAAAAAAACATTAAAAAAAAGGTGGAAAAAAAACTAAAAAAAGAATGAAAAGAAATTAAAATTTCCACCGAAAACAATAATTTTAAAACTTTGTATTAAAAAAATAAAAATAAAAATAAAAATACACAATTTCAGTAAAAATTTAATGAAAAAAATTCTTTATATATATATATATATATAATATGTGTGTGTGTATATATACACACACATAGATATATGTATGTGTATATATATGCATATATGTATGTATGTATGTATGTATGTATGTATGCATGTATTTTTTATCCTCCAGTAAGATATGGACTTCATAGCGTTTTACTGATTCCCTGCTGCTCTTCATGTCATTATCATAATGATTGGTTGCGAGGAGAGACTTGTTGTGATTCAGTTCCCTACAACTAAGTTGACAGGTTTAGTGTAGCAAGCCTTTCTTTCTGGTTGATAATTTGATGGAATCCCGTCATGGAAAAATCCTACTTTAATAACAAATTGAAATTTTTTAACATTGTAAATGAATTTGTAATCTCGTAAATGGGAATTGGGAAGAATGAGGAAGAAGTCTCAAGTCGGAGGCTGGGGTTTCAAGGTTTTTTTTATATAGTTTGTTGCAGTCTTCAAGGTCCTAGGTTCAATGTTTATTTTGGGAGTTGTTTAGTTTAATTAAAGGATGACATGGCAACATTATTGGATCCATATTGAGAAGAGGAGGATTCTCTTTGGGCTAGAGAAGGTATTTTTTTGTCTGACGAAGCATGCCGAGAAATGTACGAAAGGCAATGTGGGGCAAGTCTAGGTGGACACATGCAAATAAAATCAGATCTAGTTGCACCTCTGGTTGGCAGACATCCTGGGACCACATTGGATTTCGAGGTTAAAGGTGTTTGAGGTATATTTCAAACTAGGTTAACAAATCAGGGGTGGAAGTAGGGTTTATGAAAAAATATTCTGGGAAGGGAGAATCACAACCATTTTTCCATGAGGAGAATGGCTCTCGAAGAGTGGAGGATGGAAGGTGTATATTAAGAGAGGAGTTGGCAAAGAATAAACTCCACCAAATATGTTTGAAAGTGAAAAGCAATAGGAAATTGTATGTGTTGGGAATGATGTAACTATGGACGGGGTTGCTGGCTTATCGTCGAAGGATTTAGTGGGTAAATTTTTCTACATAAAGATGACAAAACCCAAGCTGAAGAAGTGGATTCAATATTTTTGGAAACCTAAGGTGGGATATTGCCCTAGGTTCAATATTATTTCAAACTATTGGATAATTTTTCATTTCTTATCGGAGGAGGATCTGTTAAAAATCCTTGAGGTTCCCTGGGTCCTTGGCATAGGGGTATTAATGCTTAAGATATGGGAACCAGGTTTCAATCCCTTTATAGAGTCATTTTCGAATATATGTGTTTGGATGCTTCTACCATATTTTCCTATAGAATTTATTTTGACAAGGGTTTTTGTGGAAATAGCAAATACAATTGGGAAATTTGTGTTTTTTGATGAGTAGTCTTACAAATGGAATAATAAAATACTGGTTTGGATACTAGTGGAGGTAGATTTGGACTTAGGGTTGCTCGAAGAAATTGAAATATTTACTAAAAATAGCTCCTTCATTCAGTCTTTGGATTTCTGGAGGGAGCCTTTTCGCTATCATTATTGCAGGCAGACAAGACGCTTGAAAGAAAAATGCCCAAATTTGGTTAAGGAGAAGGTGAACTTGGAACTAGAAGGCGTCATTCCAGTGAAGGCAATTTCTCAATCACATATGGAACCTGGAACTTCTTGTTTTTTTTATCAAGACTCTTTTATTGGTAAGATGCAAACTTTTTTCCCTTCTTTCTTCAATTCTTTATCAACCAATGATATCGGTGCTCTTATTAAACATGCAGATTGGATTGTGGAGATTTTTTGTGGTTTTTGGGAACTGGTTATGAAGAAATTTGAGAATCCTTCTTTTGGGGATCAGTTGATTGTTAAGGATAAAGGAAATTTAACACCCGAGAGACCGGACCTTAATAGGGTTTCCCCTAAAGATGTCTCCTATGGGGAGGAAACTTGTCATCAAGATTTTGGAGAGGTTTTAGGGTTGTTTTCCTCCAAGTGTTTTTTTGGATCTGATGAAAGAACATTGGATGGATCTAGTCCGCAGTTAAGTAGCTTGAGGGTTGATAAAGATTTATATTTTAATGGATCCATGGGTAAGGATGATTGTTGTGTTGATATTGTTCCTTTGTTTAAAGAAGTTTTAACAAAAACCCCTCTTCAAGTTTATAATAATGTGGATGTTGCAAAAGGGATTGGTGATCGATCAAATGTTACAATAAGGAATATAGTTGTAAAGAAGTTTTCCAAACAAAAGGATTCAGGTGTTATTGAAGGAGTTTTGGCACCTTTTAATCCTATTTTTGAATCTCCACATGCAAAATGTCCTCTTTCCCCAAGGGCACTTAGAGGACAAAGGCCCATTTCGTGGGTTTCTAAATGATTATCCTTTCTTAGAACTTGCATGGGGTGGGGGGTGGCCCAAAAATGTTAACCCTTAAAAGGTTAATTCAGTCTATTAGCCCTGATATTATCTTCTTTCAGGAATCAATGGTAGACTGTGAGAAAGAAAATGAATTATTTTTGAAATGTTTTCCTAACTGGGATTGTGTGGCATTAGATTCAAATGGTCTCTCTGGGGGTTTGATTTTAGGATGGAACCCATTGAAAGTTGATCTTCAAGCATTTCAAATTTGTGCAGGCATCTTGTTGGAAGGTTGAATAAAAGTCATTTCTAAATATGTTAAGCTTTTGAATTGTTATAGACCTTACAAAGACAATGTTTCTTTCTGGCATCCTTTGGAGAGTAGTGTTTTTTTAAAATATGAGGGTTTAATTATAGGAGGAGACCTTAATTTAACCTTATCTTCAAGGGATATTTGGGGGGATCATGAAATATTAGATCCTTTGGTTGATTTTTTCTCCTCTATGTTTTATTCAACAATATTAGTGGATATTACTCCAAGCTCGATTAGTCCAACATGGAGAAATGGATGCTCTGGTTCAGATGGAATCTCAAAAATATTAGACGGGTTTTTTATGAGTGAAGCTTTGTTGGGGAGTATGAATAGATGCAGGTCATGGGTCATTAACTCTTTTCTTGCAGATCATAATCCAATTTTTTTACAATTTTATGAACTCAAGGAAACAAACCACTTTCCCTTTAAATTTAATCATGCGTCGCTGTTGGAACCTAACTTCAATTTGTTGGTGTGCTCAATGTGGAATTCTATGGATTTTTGGAAAGACTCTTCAGCTATGAATTTAATTGTGGCAAATATTAAGAAGTTAAAAGAAACAATGGTAATTTGGAAGAAGGAGAAAATAAATAAGTTACAAGAAGAACTTTGGGATCTTGATCAAAAATTGGTTGAAGTTTTCTTAAGATGCCATTCTCAACATTTTTCTCCAGAAGATAAGGAGATGATATTATCATTTGAAAAGAGGAAAGTTGAGATTCTAAAACTTGATGAAGAATCATGGCACCTTAAGAGTAGGGATGATGGTTAAAAAGTGGTGATATGAATACAAAATTTTTCCACAAATATGTTAAGCATCGAAGGAAAATTAACACTATTTGGGATATCGAGGATTTGGAAGGCACTATACAGGCTTCACATGATGATATTGGAGTTGCAGCCTTTAATTGTTTTAAGCCACTTTATAAATCAAAGGATAAGGAAGACACCCTTACCCAAGTCCAAGTGTTAAAAAAAGTTCCTATATTTTTCTCTGATGGAGAAAGAAATGAGATAGGAAGGTAGGTTACCCTTCAAGAGGTTGAAAAAGTTGTTGAGTTGATGCCAAACGAAAAAATTCCGGGTCCAGATGAGTGGACCCAAAATTGTTTCACCATTTCTTTGATCTAAGGGGTAAATATTAGTTGTATGTTGTTGAGGAGTCAAGGAATATTGGTAAGGTTTTTGGTTCTTTGAATGCTACTTTTGTGGCTCTTATCCTGAAGGAATCAAAACCTATTTCCTTCAATGATTATAGGCCTATTTCTCTCTGTAACTTTGTTTAAAAAGTTATTACAAAGCTCATTGCTTCCAGGTTAAAAGACAAATTGGTCTCTTGTATTTCAGAGGAACAATTTGGGTTCTTGAAAGATAGATTAATTTTTTATGTTGTAGGTCGTGTTCAAGAATGTATGCATTCAACAAAATCTAAGAAGATGTCTTCTTTAATCTTGAAACTGGGTTTAAGGAAATCCTATGTTAAAGTAAGTTGGAATTTCCTTAGAATGTTGTTGATACAAATTGGGCTAAAGTGGGAGGTGGCACAATGGATCACGGGATGTGTTACAAGTGCTAATTTTGCAGTTCTGATGAATGGCTCTCTGACAAACTTATTTAAAAGCTTTAGAGGTTTAAGGAAAGGATGTCCACTTTCTCCTTTGATGTTTCTTCTAGTGGTGGAAGGATTTAGTAGGATGTTGAAGAAGGCTAGCTCAGATGGAAAATTCTTAGGTAATAAGGTGGTAAAAGGTTTAGTCATAACACTCTTACTTTTCATTGATGATGTGGTGATCTTAGGGGTTGGCTCAATTAAGGAGTGGATTGAGCTCAAACAAATTTTATCTATGTTCTGTCAAGATTCAAGGATGGAGGCAAATTGTCATAAATCTTTCTTTCTTTTTAATAATATTGAGTCTAAGAAGATATAAAGGATTGTTGATCTTTTTGGAATACCTATAGTTAAGCTACCTATAGTTAAGCTAGACTATGGAATGAAATATTTATGGTTTTATCTGAAACCTAATGATTATAGAGTTTATGATTGGTATTGGCTTCTTTAGAAAATCGAAAAAGAGAGTTGGTCATTGGTCTTTCCTGTGGATTTCTTTGGGTGGAAGAATGGTTCTTATTAACTCTATTCTTCATCCAATCTACTGGTTCACTTTAGCTAAGGTTTCAACTAAAATCAAGTCAAATATTCACCATATTTTTTCAAATTTCCTCTGGAAGGGGGATAGGATTTGCTTAGGTTACCATCTTGTTAGATGGGATTTGATCTCCATGCCAAAATTTCTTGGTGGTTGGGGTATCTGAAACTTAATTTGGTTTTCTCAAGCTTTGGCTATTAAGTCACTATGGAGGGCTCTATTTGGGACATGTCTGTGGAGAAAAGCTATGTTAAAGAAATATCTTAAAGGAGTGAATGTGATTTTTTGGTTTCATTTTGAGAATTATAATTTCATTGTAGCCTCAAATTTATGGAGAAATCTTATGAGTTCTCTACCACTGTTAAAGAATTATCTTGCATGTTCTATTGGAAATGGACTTAGGGTTCTAGTTGGGAAGGATCCATTTGTGGGAAGTGGATCATTTTTAAAATTATCGTCTGCCCTTGTTCACCACCTTCACTCTCTTAAGGTCTTCTCACTTGCACATATCAGTCATACATCTTTGTTAAATGTGTTGGGTTCTCAAGACTGGTTGAATCCTAATGATCTTTGTCTTGATGGTGATCTGGAATTGGAATGGAATTCTTATTTGTTGATGTTGAGACGCAGTTGAGTTTCTCTTAGCAGTGAGGAAAACTCAATTATTTGGACTTGGAATCCTTCAATAGGTATTATTATTGTTAAAGAAGATTATGATACTTGGTTTCTTAGAATGTGATGGTTGAACTTGAATGGTGGCACAAAGATTTATGGAAATTGCAGATTCCTGTTAAAATTATTCTATTTGTTTGGTTATGTCTTCATGATCGTATTCTCATAGGTGTAAACTACAAGTGTAGAGGTGGAATTAGTCCATTTGTTTGTATTTTTTGCTTAAAGGATGAAAATACCATGCAACACCTGTTTGTGACATGTGAAGTTACTCAGTTTATTTGGAAGGAGGTTTGTGCACAATTAAAACTCAATGGTTATTGGAATTTATTGTCTTTGAATGAAATTTTGTTGTCTTGGTTTCTAGCTTTCCCGAGGCACAAGATGGTTCCTCTCTTTGTTCTTTGGGGCATTTGGTGCTACAAGAATAATATTTTATTTGAGAACTCTCTCAATTATTATGGTCTCTGATCTAGTATTGTGGTGGCTATTAAAGAAATGCCATGTTCTACAGAGGGCGACAAATTTAATTTTCTTATGAACTAAATTTATGTTTGTCAGAGACCTTTAGGCTTCTTTGATGGAGATGTTGTTGGTGGAGATTTTGATGTTGGAATTGTTGTTGGGCTGAGTGGTGATCACTTCTTTAGGATCCATCTTGTTGTTCGAGCTAGATCGAATGTTAAAGCAGAGTTACATGGTTTGTGGGGTCTCCTGAGTTTTGCTTTGAGAGTTAATATTTATGTGTTAATGGTAGTGGGAGACTCCAAGGCTATTCTTGACTGGTTTGCTGTAAAGTATCGTTTGAATGTATTAAATTTGAAATCTTGGATGAAGAAGATCATGGATCTCAAGCACTTGTTCAGTGGATACATTTTTTTCACATCCATAGATAGTACAACTCGTTGGCAGACTCTCTGTCAAAGCATGCTCTTGGGAAACAAATTGGTTGGATGAGTTTTGAAGAAGTCTTAGAAGACTCTGTAATCAACTTTGGATCTTACTTCATTTTTTAAACTCTATCTTCAAATGGGATCCTTGTTACCTTTTTTTGTGAGGAGTTTGATTTTTGGCCTTTGGATATTGCTACAGTTAGATGCATAGGACATAGTTTTGTGGTTAGATTGTGATAGATATTGATAAAAGCATATGTTTTTAATAGGTTTGTGGATGATAGAAATATTTTTGAAGAGATATTTTATTCGACAAAAGTAGTCATGACTTATGACTCTATATATCATACTATGTACTAGAAAGTTTCTTTTGATTGTTAATGAATAACATTGAAACTGTTTTTTCCGTTGGAAACAAATATTATATATAACTATATATATTATATAGGTATATATAATATAACTATAAAATATAAATAGTTATATATAATATAACTATAGTTTTTTATTTTTTTTAAAGTTTTTATAAAATTTAACATTTAAAATATTTTTTTTAAAGTTTTTAACATAATTCTTATATGTTTGTTTTTAGTAATTTTAAGTTTTTTTTTAATAGGTTTTTTAATTACACACACACACACACACACATATATAAATTTTTTGTGTGTTTTTTAACATTTTTAAAGTTTTTTAGCG
>JZKD02S1673839.1:22620-33750 GCA_000966675.3 Picea glauca
AAAAGTTCCATACATATAAAATAAAGATTGAATAAGTCTATCACCATATCTTCAAGCAAACATTAGTTCATAACAAGTTAACTTTGCCACTGTTTTACCATCAATTATGAGAAATTAAATATATACATAAGACAAATTGTTATTTTGAATTCCAAAATTATGAAATATATATATATGTACATATACATTATAATAAAAGTCTAAATAGTAACAATGTAAAATACATAAGTTCCACATCCATTTTAGGATGATAACATCGAACAAAGACATTTAACTCCAAAATTCTGGACTCTAAGCCATTGCTTTAAGATGGATGACTTCATATATAAAATTGAAACCTGCAAAAAAAACAGATTTCAAAAATTAAAAATTTACAATTCAAACATGTGAAATAATACAGAATTCAGAAATTGTAATTAAAATAAAATTGACATCCATTTTGTGATGTTTTTGTTCTTGGTAAAACAAATTGTGCATTAGAGTTAGAGTTAGATAATAATGAAAATAAATATAGAACTGTGTATGAATATAATTCACAAATTTCCATCTATTAAATCATTCTTCCAAATAAATACTTATCTCCTTGTGGATAAAGTCCGAAATCCTTCCGAAAATTGATGCAGGAGCATCGCCCACGTCAAGCGAGCCAGCACAAAAGCGGGAGACAGTTGGAAAAGCCAGCATAATTTTCTTTTTTTGAAAGCATCTTGAAATTGTTGCGTAAAACATTAATGCGTTGATTTGATGAAGCGCACTTTGTATTTGTAAATGGACCTTGAGCGGATAGCTCTCGTCCTTAAGTAGATAAGGCATTTAATAGATTTAAATGTAAGTTAGATAGGAATTTAATTCTATATTTGATAGTTTTAGAGCTCGAGAGGAAAACAGGATATAGACACCCTCCTTTGTGAATTGTATTATTATCAAGCATTCTGAAGAGAAGAGCACGCAGAGAAGCGTATGAAAACCTTCCATGTACAGACTTTGAATTAATATAAAACCTTTGATTCAATTCCATGGTTGTGTTACTCCCTGTGTATCGTTGATATTATGCTCATGTATGTTTTCTTCTTTCCATACATTTGCTTTTATATGATGTGTATGTGATTTCATGGTTAAAGTGAAGTCTGAGAGAACAAGGAGTTAGTTTCAATTGTTTCTCTAAGTGAGCTAGAGAATTCTTGCAAGGAGTGCAATTGAAATTGTCTGCAAGGAGTGCGTGACTGCAGGGTTCAATTAGAGGAAACTTTTGTTCTGAATTCTCAGAAGTTTAGGTTTGGCACCCGAGCCATGCAAGGTGTGCGCAGGCTAGAAGAAGTCTTAGAGTTGCGATTTTGAGCAAAGGAAGTGAAAGACTGCTGCTACAGGTGAGCGCGGAGTCGTGAAGACTTCAACACTTAGGCGTTGTTGAAGATTTGCCACAAGGAATGCGTGCAAGAGATTCTTTCGGAGGGAATTGAAGTCGTGGAAGCTCAGAAGAGATAGGTCTTCGAATTTGTCGAAGGAAAGCGAAGAAAAGTTGTGCGTGAGCAGGTTGTAAAGAATAAACACAGATTGACGGACAAGTCTCATGGAGAGACACTTCTTGTTCAGGGATTGCGTAAGGAGGAAAGTGGACATGAAGTCTATAGTGCAGGCAGAAGAAGTTTGAATTCCGGGAGAGCAGGGGCATCGATCGGAATCACGAGGAGCGTGACTCTATTCGTGGATTGGACATATCGGTGTTTCGCATGGAAGCGATTGAAAACTTGGCCGTGGAGATCGCGAGGAGCGAAGTTTCAAGGAATTTTATAGATCGCGGGGACCACGAGAGTGGGGATGTGGCAGGGGATCTCGGGACATCGGGTCTCGGGAGTTGAAGGGATAAGAGATTGGTCTCGCAAGTGGCGGGGAGGAGAAAGAGCGAGATCGCGAGATCGACATCTCGACGCATCGCATATCGGCGGTTGGAACCGTAAGTGTTGATCGTCATGAATCGCGAAGTCGCGATATAGCGAAGTTCCAATAGAGGATTAAGGGAAGTCAGCGATTTATTGACATCTTGGGTCTCATAGATTCGAGAGTCCAGGATTCAAATTCGAACTCGCGAAGGCGCGAAGTTCCGATCCTCCGTGTGCAGAGAGGGGGATCGAGTAAGGGAGAATCTATGGGTAGATCTTCCGATAGGAAGACAGAAGAATATTGTACTCTTCGGGCTGAGAGAAGAGAAGGTCCTGGTGTAGGCGACCGTGATACGAGGGGTGCGGGTTGCGTCAGTTATGGTATCAGAGCTGGGATTTCTTTGCTTTCTATAGCAGAGAAGAGGATACATCATGTCGCCCAGAAGAGAAAGACAATCACCAGACCCAGAAGATAGGGAGGTGAGAAGAAGAGGTAGACTAGCCGGGAATCCAGAAATGGACCGACAGATGAGAGATCTCTAAGCAAGGCTTGAGGAGATGGAGACAACAAAAAGGTGCGGAGTTCGTGCAGGGGATCTTAGTGATTTTGAGGTCGAAGAAGAAGATGGACATGAAGAATAGGTCACATCAGAAGACGCATCAACAGAGCGGTTGATCAAAGACATCACAAGGATGGGTACGAAGGCGAAGATGGATATCCCAGTCTATGAAGGGAGTCTAGATACAGAAGAGCTGCTAGATTGGATAAGAGCTCTTGACACCTACTTTGACTATGAGGATATCGAAGAGGATAAGAAAGTCAAGCATGCAGTTACACGCTTGAAGGGGCATGCAACATTATGGTGGGACGAGCTACAAGCTGACAAACGCTGTAGAGGCAAGCAAAAGATCAAAAGCTGGGATCGAATGATCGCGAATATGAAAGCGAAGTTCATCCCAAGGGATTATCAGATCACATTGTTCAGGTGAATGCAGAACCTGAGACAGAAGATGATGACAGTCAAGGAATACACTGAGGAGTTCTACCGACTGAACATCAGAGTAGGTCATCGGGAGAACGATGATGAGAGGGTGGCGAGATACCTAAATGGTATGAGATATGACATTCAGGATGAATTGAGCATGGTAACCATTCGAACGGTGGAATATGCTTACCAGATGGCTCTGAAAGCTGAGGAGAAGTTGAGCCGAAAGCAAGGTCAACGAGGGTGAGGCAGGAGTCATCCCAGAGGCAATGCAGTTGCCCAGGAGAAATACCAGAAGCCCAAAGAGGAATGGAAGAAACCTCAAGGTAAGGTTGAGAGAGGTGGAACCTCACAACAGAGGCAGCCATATATTGAACAGAGAAGACAACAGATTGATCAGCGGGGAGATTATGTTGATGCAAATACTCTTCCTCGTACTAGAGGTCGAGGTAGAGGCCGAGGAGGAGTTATCATATGTTTCACATGTGGGAAGAATGGGCACAAGTCATTCGAGTGTCCAGAGAAAAAGAAAGATACAGGAGAAGCTCACATCACTAAAGCGCAAGAGGCGTGATGCTAAGTCAGAAGATGCAGACAACGAAAGATCGCTTGGGATGCATAAAGTCCTTTTGACACCTGAGAAGAAGGTAAAACGTTCAGTGTAAAGGACCAGACTGTTCAGAATAGCTTGCACAGCCAAGGACAGGAAATGCAAGGTTATCGTGGACAGTGGTAGCACGGATAATCTCGTTTCAGCCGAGATGGTGGAAAAATTAGAGCTAGAAACGAATGATCACCCGAGTCCATACAAAGTTTCGTGGCTACAGAAAGGATATCAGGTGAGTGTTACCAAACAATTCTTGGTTGAGTTCAAAATAGGGGGATATAATGAAAAGATTTTGTGTGATGTTATTCCCATGGATGTATCTCATTTGTTACTGGGTAGACCATGGAAATATGACAGAAATGTGATTCATGATGGAAGAATGAACACATATACTCTTGAGAAGAATGGAAGAACCCATAAGTTGCTTCCGATAAAGGATAAAGAGGTGAAGCCGGAAGTAAGCAATACAATACATCTCATGAGTGGGAAGGAGCTTCTCACAAAGATGGAGAAAAGGGAAGATCCACAGTTCTTTGTTGTCAGAAAACCGAAAATCGTTCTGACTAGCGCAAGAGTGGATGATTTACCAGTTGAAGTTCAGGAACTACTGGAAGAGTTCGCTAACATCATAGTGGATGAATTACCTCATTCGTTGCCACCAATAAGAAGTGTGAGTCATCACATAGACCTCATACCAGGAGCAAGTTTTCCAAATAAAACCGCGTACAGGTTGACGCCGCAGGAGAATGAAGAGGTCAAGAGGCAGGTCCAAGATTTGATAGACAAAGGATTAGTCAAGGAAATCTTGAGTCCATGTGTTTTACCAACAATAATCAATCTGAAGAAAGATGGAGGCTGGAGGATGTGCACTGATTCAAGAGCCATTAATAAAATTACCATCAGGTACATATTTCCACTGCCGAGAATGGATTATCTGATGGATTGCCTGAGTGGGGCAAATTATTTTTCAAAGATAGATTTGAAAAGAGGATATCACCAGATTCGCATGAGGGAAGGTGATGAATGGAAAACTGCATTCAAAACAAATGAAGGTTTGTATGAATGGCTAGTCATGTCGTTTGGTTTGACAAACGCACCAAGTAATTTTATGAGGTTGATGAATGAAGTCCTAAGGGAGTTCATAGGGAAATTTGTTATCGTTTATTTGGATTATATATTGATTTACAGTAAATTAGAGGCTGAACATTTGAAACATTTGGCCATTGTGATGAGAAAGCTACAACAGGAGAAGTTGTTGATCAACATGAAGAAATGTTCATTCATGAAGACAGAGCTCATTTATTTGGGTTTTGTTATTTCGGTGAATGAGTTGAGGATGGATCCATAGAAGGTGGATGTAATAAAGAATTGGCCATCACCGAGAAATGTGTTCAAGGTGAGGAGCTTCCATGGTTTGGCTAGTTTCTACAGAATATTCATCAGGAATTTCAGTGGAATAAGCGCAGCGATGATGGACACGGTGAAGAAGCGACAGAAGTCTTTTCATTGGACAACAGAGGCTGAGAAAAGCTTCAATCTGTTGAAGCGGAAGATCACAGAGCAACCGGTGTTGGTGTTGCCAGATTTTCAAAAGACATTTCAAGTGAAATGTGACGCCAGTGGGTATGCCATGGGAGCGGTCTTGAGTCAGGATGACATGCCGGTTGCATATTTCAGCGATAAGCTAGATGACGCGAAGCTGAAATACTCCATGTATTGATAAGGAATTTTATGCTATCATACATGCATTGAAAAAGTGGAGGCATTACTTGATACCCAAAGAATTTGTTATGTATATTGATAATCATGCATTGCAATTTGTGAGTCAACAAGAGAAGTTGAACCAGAAGCATGCAAAATGGGCAGAGTACATGCAAAATTTCACATTTGTAATTAAACACATTTCAGGAACTTCTAACAAGGTGGTTGATGCTTTGAGAAGGAAATGTTTGTTGCTGCAAGAGTTTCGGGTCAAAACCTTGGGTTTTGAAAACCTCAAGGACATGTATGCAGGTGATGCAGATTTTGTAGAAGCATATGAAGCAGCTAAGAATCCAGTTCTTAGAGATCGGAGTCCTTGGATAGATTATATGATCTAGGAAGGATTGTTGTTCAGAAGCAATCAACTGTGTATTCCAACTTTCTCCATGAGGGAGAACCTGTTGAAAGAGAAGCACAACAGTGGATTGGCTGGACATTTCGGTCAAGACAAGACATTTTCCAAATTAAGCGAATCATATTTTTGGCCAGGCATGCGAGCGGATGTCAAAAGATTTGTTGACAGGTGTCGAATTTGTCAGCATTCGAAAGGGAGAAAGAAGAATGCAGGTCTTTATCATCCATTGCCCATACCAGAGAGGCCATGGGAGGCGATAAGCATGGATTTTGTATTGGGTTTGCCGAGGACGCAAAGAGGAGTTGATTCTATCTTTGTGGTCGTGGACAGGTTTTCAAAGATGGCACATTTTGTACCATGCCATAAGACTAGCGATGCGATGCACATCACAAACTTGTTTTTCAAAGAGATTGTTAGACTCCATGGATTACCGAGAAGCATTGTTTCGGACAGGGACACAAAATTCATAGGTCATTTTTGGAGGACGTTATGGAAGAAACTGGGAACTAACCTAGCATTTAGTTCTCCTTATCATCCTCAGACAAACGCACAGATCGAGGTGGTCAACAAAAGTCTGGGAGATTTATTGAGGAGCCTGGTGACGGAGCACCATAGCAGTTGGGATAATGT
This sequence comes from Picea glauca, assembly GCA_000966675.3. Taxonomy (NCBI): domain Eukaryota; kingdom Viridiplantae; phylum Streptophyta; class Pinopsida; order Pinales; family Pinaceae; genus Picea; species Picea glauca. The sequence goes on from JZKD02S1673839.1 coordinate 28,840, forward strand.
GTTTCCACAGGCAGAGTTTGCGTATAATGATTCGGTGAATCGCAGTATAGGAAAAAGTTCATTTGAGATTGTATACGGCAGGCAGCGGAGAGGAGTTTCTGAATTGCGAGATTCAGAACAGACTGCGACTAGCAGCGTTAGTGCAGAGGAATTCGCTGAGGCGATGCAGGAACTTCACAGTCAGGTGAAGCAACAACTGATGAAATCAAATCAGGAGTACAAACGCAGGGCAGATCAGCATCAGAGACAACTTCAGTTTAAGGCTAGCGATCTGGTTCTCGCACATCTGAGGAAAGAGAGGTTCCCGAGGGGAACATATAATAAATTGAAAATGAAGAAAATTGGACCATGCAGAGTCCTGAAGAAATTCAGAGAAAATGCTTATGAGATCGAGTTGCCGGATAGAATCCGAATATCTCTGATATTCAACGTAGCAGACTTATACCCATATAGGGTTGGAGAAACAGACACTGGAATAGATGAGCCAGTAGTCCAGTGGATGAAACAATTTACAGTTGCATAGAAACCGCAGATGGAGTGATTACTGGAAAAGCGAGTGGGTAGAAAGACCAGACGAAGGCAGTATTTCGAGTATCTGATCAAGTGGAAGAATCACCCAATGGAGGATGCTAGCTGGGAAAGTGAAGCGATGATCAATAAGCATGGATGGACCGTGCAGGAGCTCATGGACAGGGGCCCATCAATTTTTTTTTAAGCCAGGGAGTATGATGCAGGAGCATCGCCCACGTCAAGAGAGCCAGCACAAAAGTGGGAGACAGTTGGACAAGCCAGCATAATTTTTTTTTTTTGAAAGCATCTTGAAACTGTTGCGCAAGACATTAATGCGTTGATTTGATGAAGCGCACTTTGTATTTGTAAATGGAGCTTGAGTGGATAGCTCTCGTTCTAAAGTAGATAAGGCATTTAATTTATTTAAATGTAAGTTAGACAGGAATTTAATTCTATATTTGATAGTTTTAGATATCGAGAGGGAAACGGGATATAGACACCCTCCTTTATGAATTGTATTATTATCAAGCATTCTGAAGAGAAGAGCATGCAGAGAAGCGTATGAAAACCTTCCATGTACAGACATTGAATTAATAGAAAATCTTTGATTCAATTCCATGGTTGTGTTACTCTCTGTGTATCGTTGATATTATGCTCATGTATGTTTGCTTCTTGCCATACATTTTCTTTTATATGCTGTGTAGGTGATTTCATGGTTAAACTGAAGTCTGAGAGAACAAGGATTTAGTTTCAGTTGTTTCTCTAAGTGAGCCAGAGAATTCCTGCAAGGAGTGCAGTTGAATTTGTCCGCAAGGAGTGCGTGACTGTAGGGTTCAATTAGAGGAAACTTTTGTTCTAAATTCTCAGAAGTGAAAGTTTTTCACCGAAGCCATGCAAGGTGTGCGCAGACTAGAAGAAGTCTCAGAGTTGCGATTCTGAGCAAAGGAAGTGAAAGACTGTTGCTACAGGTGAGCGCAGAGTCGTGAAGACTTCAACACTTAGGCGTTGTTAAATATTTGCCGCAAGGAATGCGTGTAATAGCTTTTTTCGGAGGGAATTGAAGTCGTGGAAGCTCAGAAGAGATAGGTCTTAGAAGTTGTCGAAGGACAGCAGAGAAACGTTGTGCATGAGCAAGTTGTAAAGAATAGACGCAGATTGACGGACAAGTCTCGTGGAGAGACACTTCTTGTTCAGGGATTGCGTAAGGAGGAAAGTGAACGTGAAGTCTAGAGTGCAGGCGGAAGAAGTTTGAAGTCTGGGAGAGCAGGGGCGTCGATCGGAATCATGAGGAGCGTGAGTCTATTTGTGGATTGGACATATCGGTGTTTCGCGTGGAAGCAATTGAAAACTTGGCCGTGGAGATCGCGAGGAGAAAAGTTTTGAGGAATTTCGTAGATCGCGGGGACCACGAGAGTGGGGACGTGGCAGGTGATCTTGGGACATCGAGTCTCGGGAGTTGAAGATCTAAGAGATTGGTCTCACAAATGGCGGGGACGTGAAAGAGCGAGATCACGAGATCGGCATGTCGGCGCATCACGTATCGACGGTTGGAACCATAAGTGTTGATCATTGCGAATCGCGAAGTCACAATATAGCGAAGTTCTGATATTGGAGTAAGGGAAGTCAGCGATTGACCGACATCTTGAGTCTCGGAGATCTGAGAGTCCAGGATTTAAATTTGAACTCGCGAAGGCGCGAAGTTCCGATCCTCTGAGTGCAGAGAGGGGGATCGAGTAAGGGAGAATCTGTGGGTAGATATTCCGATAGGAAGACAGAAGAGTATTTTACTCTTCGGGCCGAGAGAAGAGAAGGTCCTGGTGTAGGAGACCGTGCTACGAGGGGTGCAGGTTGTGTCAGTTGTGGTATCAGAGCTGAGATTTCTTTGCTTTCTGTAGTAGAGAAGAGGATACATCATGCCTCCCAGAAGAGAAAGACAATCACCAGACCCAGAAGATAGGGAGGTGAGAAGAAGAGGTAGACCAATAGGGAATCCAGAAATGGAGCGGCAAATGAGAGAGCTCCGAGCAAGGTTTGAGGAGATGGATACAGCACAAAGGCGCGGAGTTGGTGCAGGGGATCTTAGTGATTCTGAGGTCGAAGAAGAAGTTGGACATGAAGAACAGGTCACAGCAAAAGACGCATCGACAGAGCGATTGATCAAATCCATCGCAAGGATGGTTGCGAAGGCGAAGATGGATATCCCAGTCTATGAAGGGAGTCTGGATGCAGAAGAGCTGCTAGATTGGATAAGAGCTCTTGACACAGACTTCGACTATGAGGATATCGAAGAGGATAAGAAACTCAAGCATGCAGTTACGCGCTTGAAGGGGCATGAAACATTATGGTGGGACGAGCTACAAGCTGACAGACGCTGTAGAGGCAAGCAAACGATCAAAAGCTGGAATCGAATGATCGCGAAGATGAAAGTGAATTTCATCCCAAGGGATTATCAGATCACATTGTTCAGGCGAATGCAGAACTTGAGACAGAAGCTGATGACAGTCAAGGAATACACTGAGGAGTTCTACCGACTGAACATCAGATCAGGTCATGGGGAGAGCGATGATGAGAGGGTGGAAAGATACCTGAATGGTCTGAGATATGACATTCAGGATGAATTGAGCATGGTAACCATCTTAACGGTGGAAGATGCTTACCAGATGGCTCTAAAAGCCGAGGAGAAGCTGAGCCGAAAGCAAGGTCAGCGAGGGCGAGGCAGGAGTCATCCCAGAGGCAAGACAATTGCCCAGGAGAAATACCAGAAGCCCAGTGAGGAATGGAAGAAACCTCAGGGTAAGGTTGAGAGAGGTGGATATATTTTGTGTGATGTTATTCCCATGGATGTATGTCATTTGTTACTGGGTAGACCATGGAAATATGAAAAAAATGTGATTCACGATGGGAGAATGAACACATATACTCTGGATAAGAATGGGAGAACCCATAAGTTGCTTTTGATAAAGGATAAAGAGGTGAAGCCGGAAGTAAGAAATACAATACTTCTCATGAGTGGGAAGGAGCTTCTCATAGAGATGGAGAAAAGGGAATATCCACAGTTCTTTGTTGTCAGAAAACCGAAAATTGTTCTGACTAGCACAAGAGTGGATGATTTACGAGTTGAAGTTCAGGAACTGCTGGAAGAGTTCGTTGACATCATAGTGGACGAATTACCTCATTCGTTGCTATCGATAAGGAAGTGTGAGTCATCACATAGACCTCATACCAGGAGCAAGTTTGCCAAATAAAGCCGTGTACAAGTTGACGCCGTAGGAGAATGAAGAGGTCAAGAGGCAGGTCCAAAATTTGATGGACAAAGGATTAGTCAGGGAAAGCTTGAGTCCATGTGTTGTACCAACAGTACTCAGTTCGATGAAAGACAGAGGCTGGAGGATGTGCACTGATTCAAGAGCCATTAATAAAATTACCATCAGGTACAGATTTCCACTGCCGAGAATGGATGATCTCATGGATTGCCTGAGTGGGGAAAATTATTTTTCAAAGATAGATTTGAAAAGAGGATATCACCAGATTCGCATGAGGGAAGGTGATGAATGGAAAACCGCATTCAAAACCAATAAAGGTTTGTATGAATGGCTACTCATGCCGTTTGGTTTGACAAACGCGCCAAGTAATTTTATGAGGCTGATGAATGAAGTCCTGAGGGAGTTCATCGGGAAATTTGTTATCATTTATTTGGATGATATACTGATTTATAGTAAATCATAGGCTAAACATTTGAAACATTTGGCCATTGTGATGATAAAGCTACAACAGGAGAAGTTGTTGATCAACATGAAGAAATGTTTATTCATGAAGACAGAGCTCATTTATTTGGGTTTTGTTATTTCGGCGAATGAGTTGAGGATGGATCCAGAGAAGGTGGATGTAATAAAGAATTGGCCATCACCGAGAAATGTGTTAGAGGTGAGGAGCTTCCATGGGTTGGCTAGTTTCTACAGAAAATTCATCAGGAAATTCAGTGGAATTAGCGCAGCCATGATGGACACAGTGAAGAAGCGACACAAGTCTTTTCATTGGACAACAGAGGCTGAGAAAAGCTTCAATCTGTTGAAGTGGAAGATCACAGAGCAACCAGTGTTGGTGTTGCCAGATTTTCAGAAGACGTTTCAAGTGAAATGTGATGCCAGTGGGTATGCCATAGGTGTTGGAAATACTAGAACAACTGAGAGGGGGGGTGAATCAGTTGTTTGTAAGCTTAAACAATTTTATGCCTTTTAAATAATTATTAAGATTTCTTCATGTGTCATCAACCAATCATACAACACATGGAAATTAAGAGTAAAGATCATCAGTCACACATAAAATACACACAGAGACACATTTTCACGAGGAAACCCATAAAGGGAGAAAACCTCTTCTTCTTCGAAATGATAGGCAGTC
>JZKD02S1673839.1:66709-134403 GCA_000966675.3 Picea glauca
AAATTTGATTAGAAACTTCAATAAAGTTTGTTTTTCTTTTTAGAATATGATTTCATAGATTAAGTAAAACTTTTGGAAGTGGAGGAGCATGCCTCCAATAAGTTGGATTTTGTAGCAGTAGTGATCCAATGAGGAGTAGGCCTCATGATATGTGTATATAAATATTTAGGAGATACATAGATTTGAACTTCTAAGGAGTAGGAATCATGATCGGTGTAGGTCAATCTATAGGAAACTTCTACATACAATATTTAGAAAACACAAGAGTGTGAGACATAGAGATAAAGAACATTTGGGGAAAAATGAACTCCTTTAGCTTTTAATTTCTTGTTATATTTATATTACAAATACTTCAATTAGATTTGAATGAGTCACACACATTAAGAGCCATTTATTTAATTCTTAAGCTCACCACTACATTAAGACCCATTTATTTCATAAAAAAATATAAAGGTAGACATTAAGCATCTTGCTAAGGGAAAAGACCCTTAATCCTCATAGTTTAATATTGGAATGGTTAAATGGGGAGGCCCTTTTTCATGTACTTCTCAAGGATATATTCAATGAATTCATATGTCACAAGAATCCTATATAATGTTAAGGTAGAAATGTGATACATGTTCACATTTAGATGGTGATATAAATAAGGTAAAAATTTACATAACTAATTATTTGGCATAAGCATAAGAAAAAAATAAGCATAAGCATCTTTATAAAAAAAACTAACTTTATAAAAACTAACTTTATAAGAAAAAAACTAACTTTATAAAAACTTTCTGTAACATCCCGCTCTGGCACACTGAGAAAACTTATTCTTTGAGGACAGTTTCTCGCAAGTGATCTGGACTTCTATGATGTTAAAACATTTATCCTTGGTTATGATGCGTTATGATAGATGACATGATGTTTTACTGCTTTGACGTAGACAGGCGCTATTGACTCAGTTTTATTGAGTGTGCAGGGTTTTGGACCTTGAGGATGCAGAGGCATCAGTCGAACCCCTTGGACTCCGGATTGAGTCAGGAAGTGTGCTATTTTGGTTGATTTATGTACTATGATATTTCATTGATTTGATGATATGATGTTGACATGTTCTGAAATGATTGTTGATGATGCAGGCTGATGATAGCTTGTCGACCAGACTCACATATGGAGTAAAGGGGCCACACACGATTTCCATAGAGGTTGAGGGAGAGGTGTGGACAGCAGCCCTGCCACAACCTACTAGCACTCCCGTCGTGGCTCGAACTGTAGGTTAACGATTACCTAGTTCGAGAGGATCCACAATACCGTGAGGGCAGACTGTGACATTCTCCCACGATGATTCTAAGGGGTGTGCAATAAGGAAGGGGCCTTATTCCTTAGAGACCTTAGTCTCCCACAAGTTCACCTGGCGGAGTGTTGAATCCAGGGGTTATAGATGTCTACCAATCAGTCAAGTTGGCGAGTGGCACCCTTGGAGCACGTGGTGCATCCTAAAGGGCACGTTGCGCGAAAGAAACACAAGTTGGCGAGTGGCACCCTTGGAGCACGTGGTGCATCCTGCAGGGCACGTCACGCAAAAGAAACATAAGTTAGCGAGTGGCACCCTTGGAGCATGTGGTGCGTCCTAAAGGGCACGTCGTGTTGATGTTGATAAGGAACAAACCTAGATGGCCCTAAGACATTTAACACATTAAGAAATTCTTAAGCTACTTCCCTAATTAAATGTATGCTAGTTCAGAATCTAATTCCTAAGTCTAAAACTTCTCAGGGTAAAATTTGAGTCTAACCTTAAGAAAAAAAGACCCTAAAAATAAAAATTTAAATTTAAACAAAAACCCACTTAAGTAATAGTTTAGTCTTCATAAAATTCTTGGGGTAAATGAAGAGAGTAAGAATTTAATTAAAAATAGTGGATTTAAAAATTTCAAAGAAGAAATTATATATTAACTTGTGGAAGTACAAAGATATTAAATTAATAATAAAAGGGAAAGATTTAATAATGCAACTGCCATTTTGGGCTTTAATAAAAAGGGGAACGAAGGGAATAATTAGAATTGGGAAACTAAGTAATGGAGGAAACTTAATAAAGGAAAGATGAGAACTTATGGTAAAAATCAAGGTCAACATAGTAAGGAATCTGCAATTAAGAACCTGCTAATCTGAGCTAATTTACTAACATTTTTTTTTGGAAAGTATTTAAAACATGTAAGGGGATCTAGGAACACCTAGGAGTAAATTTAGGAGTGACTCTAGGTGGGTGAGGGATTTGAGACAATTAATAAATTTAAAGAAAATATTTATTGGAGAAAAGAGGGGGATGGACGACACTTGTGCGATGGAGAATATTTAGAATATGTTATTGAAACTTAATTTAAAATGTGAATTAGGAAATTTGGTGGGTCTCAAAACTCTATAAAAGAAAAGGGAGATGAGGAAGAAAGGGATCGGCTGTTAGCGTAACGTTACACTGCCGGAATTGTGACTTGACTGATTACTTGTGGAGAGTTGGGATTTTCCAGCTTGGATAGGAGTGGTAGCTCGGCCTTGCGAGGCGAGATGGGAAGCTATAAATACCATATGGATAGTGTGTGGCCCCTTTGCGGCTCGAGGGGATAAGGGAGAAGAAGAGTACACCTAGTGTTGGCTGGGAGGTATCGGTGAGGTCTCGACGGTCGGCGAGCGGGAGAGGCACGAAGCTCAAGTGCGGGACATCCTCTTCGGTTATTCACCGTCGGTCACAGGTAAGCAAGTGCATTTGTTTGTTTAAGAATAAAAGGAAAATTGTGTAAAGTTGTATATGAATCCTTATGATGATGATTGATGTGTTGAATTTTGGATCATCCCATTTCCTTGTTTTTGTTTTCTGCGCTTAGATTGTTATAACCCCGTAATCCTTTCGATGAGTTATCCTTGGCTCTAGCATTCTCTTACTATTGGCTGCAATTTCTTATTGGTGAACTTTAGGCGTTTATATCCGATCGGGGGCATTTTTAAATATGGCTATGGGCATTTTGTAATAATGTGGGAATTTATATATTATTGTGGGAATTTTGTATTGTTGTAGGCGTTTATAAATTACGGTGGGCGTTTTGTTTTAATCTCGGAATTTTCATATTGCTATGGGCGTTTTGTTTGAATCTGGGCATTATCATATTGTCGTGGGCGTTTTGTTTCAATCTGAACATTTTCATATTTCCATGGGCGTTTTGTTTCAATTTGAGCATTTTCATATTTTCGTGGGCATTTTGTTTTAATCTAATCATTTTCATATTGCCCTGGGCATTTTGTTTTAATCTGGGCATTTTCATATTGCCATGGGCATTTTCATATTGTCGTAGGCATTTTCATATTGTCGTGGGCGTTTAATTATTACAGAGGGCGTTTTTGTATCATTGTGGGTGTTTCCATATCATTGTGGGCGTTTTTATATTACCCTGGGTGTTTTTATATGACTGTGGTGTTTATAAATTTCTGTGGGCGTTTTTATATTGATGTGGCCGTTTTTAGATGACTGTGGGTGTTTATAAATTTTCGTGGGCATTTTTATATTGATGTGGGTGTTTTTATATTACTATGGAAGTTTTCTATTACTGTGGGCGTTTTGTATATCACTGTGGGCATTTTTGTTTTTGTAAATTTAGATATGAGAATTCGTTCTAGAAATAGTTGTATGGGCATTTTCGTTTTTGTAAAATTAGATCTGAGAATTCGTTCTGGCAATAGTTGTATGGGAAATTTCGTTTTGTAAATTTAGATCCGAGAGTTCGTTCTGGCAATAGTTGTATGGGCATTTTCATTTTTGTAAAATTAGATCTGAGAATTCATTCTGGCAATAGTTGTATGGGCAATTTCATTTTGTAAATTTAGATCTAAGAGTTTGTTCTGGCAATAGTTGTATGGGCATTTTTTTTTTGTAAATTTAGATCTGAGAATTCGTTCTGGTAATAACAGTTGTTGGGCATGATAGCTCTTGATTTTTTTAATCAGCTGTTAACCTCAGGACAACGCACTATCCTTGTGACACTGTATTCATAAATTATTTGTTTTCAGTTAGAAACAAATTTTATATATTAGATTATTAATCTAAAGACACCTTATCCCTCGAAAAGTTTTAATGAGTTGTATTCTAACCAGGAAGTAGGAAAGTATTGCTTATGTTTTAGTACTGGTTGAGATTGGATTATTTCGACTCAGTTGAATGCTTTCAGTTTTGGCATTAATAGGCAATCGACTTTTAATATTAGCAACCTCTTTATGTTAGTAATGTTTTCTTAAATAAAAATTTACCTTATTTCAGTAAAAACAATCTACTTTTTAGTAATTGTTTCATAGCAGCATCCACCTTATTTAAATGAAAGCAATTTATTTTCCAGTTAATGTTCATGGAAACAACTGTTTTATTTCATTAGTATTTGAAAATGGAACTCCACTTTAATTTAACAAGGGAAACTTACCTTTAAGTTAACTTTCCTAACAAGCGAATGCAGATCATTGCATTAATTATTGGTTCTAAATTTCTGACTATTAGATGTATATTAGTGTTGATTTAGATGGCTCCTTATGGCCTTATGGATGCATTATTGATGGTTTTAGTTATCACTACTTGAGCAGTGGTTAGTATGTAGTGAATGATTGACATAGATTTAGTTTTTATGTATTGAGGATTTATGTAGTACATGGTGGATCTAGATATTTAGTTTTTATATAGTTATTTCTAATGATGGCTTAAACTTACTTATTCTCGCACCCATGATTATTTAAGAACTGAATGACATGTTGCCTGATGAATGAGACTTGCACGCAATGGAAGAATCATGTAATGTAATGCTTCCTGTTAAATGCTACGGTAATGATTCCTCTTTATTATTAATTCATTGGCAAGGGTACGGTAATATAAATGAATGTTGATTTATTTCATGGTAAAGTTATTGTAACTTCATTGCATTGGTATCATACAAGGAGTAACGTGATTGTTGATTGATGTTTTAGTTGCAAGGTTTCTATAACATAAGATGTGAGGTTGTTAAGATAATGTTATTGTAATTTTATGGTATATGTAACATATAGGATGTATTGAGATTGTTAATTAATTTCAGGGTTAGTACTATAATTGGAATTTTCCAAACTCACAGTTGTATGATGATGCAGGAGCATCTACAACTCATCAAGCGAGCCAATGCGTGGAGCAGAAAAAGACAGCTGGACAAGCCAGCAAAACTTCTTTTTGAATTTCACTTTGATGTGGTTGCGCCAAACATTAATGAGCTGATGTAATGAAGCGCACTTGTATTGTATTAAAGATAGGAAGGCATTTAATGGTTTTAAGGCTGTTAGATGGGAATTAATTGTAGATTTGATAGATAGAGAATTCGAGAGGGAAAACGGAATATAGGCACCCTCCTTTATACATTGTATGATTATTCTGGATTCATTCAGAGAAGCATTAAGAGCAAGAAGAGCAAAGCAGATAAGTGTATGAAGAACACCCATGTACATACATTGAATTAATAGAAAAGCTTTGATTCAACTCCAGGGCTGTGTTTATTCTCTGTGTGTGTTGTTGATATTATGTTGTTGCATATTTGCTTCTTGTTATGCATTTGTTTTATATGTTGTGTATGTGATTTCATGGTAGATCTGGAATCCGTGAGATAGAAGAGAATGAGTTTCAATTGTTTCTCTGTTTGAGCTAGGAGATTTTTGCATAGAGTGCAGTTGAATTCCTCCGCATAGAGTGCGTTGAGGGGGCTCAACAGTTAAACTCTCATTCTCGTCCAACCAGAAGTTGTATTGGGTCGAGGAAGCGTGCAGGAGAAGTGCAGGTGGGACTATTGTCGCAGAGAGTGCACAGAGTCCAGAAGAACTCAACACTTCGAGAGTTGTTGAAGTTCGAGCATGAGCAGCGGGTGCAAAGTCTCTGAAGGAGTTAGGGTCACAAAATCTCAGGAGGAATAGTTCCTTGAAATTATTGTGGGAGCGAACCCATGAGAAACTCCAGACGGGAGAAGCTTTGGAGCGAAAGGATTCCTGGAGAGTAAGGATCAACGGTCAGGGACAATAAAGGGGAATCATGAAGATACGCATACCGTTAGATCACGGAGAAGTTGCATGGAGTTTAATCCTTAGGCGCAGAACAGGAAGAATGCACCATCGACATTCGACATATCGGGATTCTCGGGGAGGAGGGTTCCGTGTTGGTCGAAATCGCGAACAATGATTTCCTGATTTAACGTGAAACGTTGATCAGAGCAGGGACACGTGGCACACGATCCCGAGAAGTCAGAGAATTGGGATTCGGCATTCGGGGTTTCCAACAGCAAGGGAAACTTGTATCGTGGATCTGCGATCCGTGAAATCCTGACGTGACGTGGCGGCGTGCGACCATGAGATAAAGTGGAGGACAGGTGTCATCGGAGGTTCGGAGTTTGGGAATTCATAGTGTATGTGAATTGCGACAGTGGATTCACCGATTTCCCGATAGGGAAATCCCTGAAAAGGAGGAAGAGTTGACCCGTTCTCCCATCGGGGTTCGGGGTTCGGTGTTTTGATTTGCAAGAAACCCGTGGTCGCGAGGTTCGCGACACAGCGAAACCCGATCTCCCGATAAGAGAAGGGGAGATTGTTGACAGGAGATAACTGTGGGTGACTAATTCTTGACAGGGAATTAGAGGAGTGTTCAGCTCTTCGGGCCAGAGTTAGAGAAGGTCCTGATGAGAGCAGGGTTGTCGCCAAGGACAGCTCGCGTCAAGTGGTATCAGAGCGGGAAGTGGAGTTCTCTTTGTTCAGGTAGCAGAGAGAAGCAGATACACCATGCCGCCCAAAAGAGAGAGGCAGTCACCTGATCATGAAGACAAGGACGTGCGAAGAAGGGGAAGGCCGGCAGGTAACCCAGAGATGGAACGCCAGATGCGGGATCTCCGAGAAAGGATCGAGGAGATGGAAACCGCGCAGAGATGTGGAGTCGGCATAGGGGAGTTCAACGATTCTGAAGTGGAAGAGGAAGCTGGACATGCCAAAGAAGAGGTCACAGCAGAAGACGCATCAACATAAAGGTTGATCAGAGCTATCGCCAGGATGAGCTCAAAGACGAAGATGGACATTCCCATTTATGAGGGAAGTCTAAATGATGAGGATTTGCTGGATTGGATCCGAGCACTCGATACCTACTTCGATTACGAAGACATCGAAGAGGACAAGAAGAGAAGACATGCTGTTACGAAGTTGAAGGGACATGCAGCCTTATGGTGGGACAAGATGCAGGAAGACAGATGTTCCAAAGGAAAACAGAAGATAAAGAGATGGGATCGGATGATCGCCAAGATGAAGGCGAAGTTCATTTTGAAAAACCAGATGACTTTGTTCAGGTGCATGCAAAACCTGAGACAGAAGTTGATGACAGTGAAGGAGTACACCGAGGAATTTTATAGGCTCAACATTCGAGCTGGTCATCGGGAGAGTGATGACGAAAAGGTGGCGAGGTATCTGAATGGTCTGAGATATGACATTCAGGATGAACTGAGCATGCTGACCATCTGAATAGTTGAGGATGCATATCATATGGCGCTAGAAGCTGAAGAGAAGTTGAGCCGCAAGTGAGGACAGCGAGGGCGAGGCAAGGGTAAACCCAGAGGAAAGACAGTTGCCCAAGAGAGAACTTAGAGGCCTCAGGGAAAATTTGAGAGAGGTGGTACCTCACAGCAGAGGTAGCATACTGAGCAGGGTGGTGGATATGCTGACGCCAATATAATTCCTTGTACTCGAGGTAGAGGAAGAGGCCGTGGAGGAGTCATTACATGTTTTACATGTGGAAAAGACGGACATAAAGCCGTTGACTGTCCAGACAGGAAGATGGACAGAAGTGAATCTCACATCACTGAGGCGCAGAGGCGTGATGATGAGGATGAAGACACTGGAAGTGGGAAGTCGCTGACAATGCACAAAGTTCTCTTGAAACCTGAGAAAGAGGTGGAGGACACAGCGCAAAGATGCAGACTGTTCAGGACGACTTGCAAGACCAAGGGCTGGAAATGCAAGGTCATTGTGGACAACGAAAGCACCGACAATCTCGTTTCAAACGAGATGGTGGAAAAGCTGGAGCTGATGACAACTAAGCACCCGAGTCCATATAAGGTCTCATGGATACAGAAAGGACACCGGGTAAGTGTCACAAAACAATGCTTAGTTGAATTTAAAATGGGTGAATATAGGGATAAAATCCTGTGTGATGTTATAACCATGGATGTCTGTCATGTATTATTGGGAAGACCATGGCAGTTTGATAGAAATGTTGTTCATGATGGGAGAATGAACACATATACCTTGGAGAAGGATGGGAAAATGCACACACTACTGCCAATAAAGAATAATGTGGTTAAGCCGGAAGTGAGCAGCACGATTCTTCTCATGAGCGGAAAAGAACTTCTCACAGAGTTAGAGAAGAATGAAGATCCACAATTCTTTGTTGTCAGGAAACCAAGAATTGTCCTGACAAGCACAAGAGTGGACGACTTGCTGGAGGAGATTCAAGAACTATTGGGAGAGTTTGTTGATATCATCATGGAAGAACTACCTCGTTCGTTGCCACCGATGCGGAGTGTGAGTCATCACATTGACCTCATACCCGGGGCAAGTCTACCGAATAAGGCAATGTATAGGTTGACACCTCAGGAGAACGAGGAGGTCAAAAGGCAGGTGCAGGATCTGCAGGACAAAGGACTGGTCAGAGAGAGTCTGAGTCCATGTGTCGTTCCAACGATACTGAGTCCGAAGAAGGATGGAGGCTGGAGAATGTGTACAGACTCCAGGGCGATAAATAAAATTACCATCAGGTACAGATTTCCACTGCCAAGAATGGATGACTTGATGGATTGCCTAAGTGAGGAAAATTATTTTTCAAAGATAGATCTCAAGAGAGGATATCATTAGATCCGGATGAGAGAGGGAGATGAATGGAAGACAACATTCAAGACAAACGAGGGTTCGTACGAATGGCTGGTCATGCCGTTTGGGTTGACAAACGCACCAAGCACTTTTATGAGGCTGATGAGTGAAGTCCTGCGGGAATTCATTGGCAAATTTGTGGTCGTATATCTGGACGACATACTGATATTCAGCAAGACAAAGGCTGAACAATTGAGGCATTTAGCCATAGTGATGAGAAGGCTACAGCAGAAGAAGCTGCTGATCAATTTGAAGAAATGCTCGTTCATGTAGACATAACTCATTTATTTGGGTTTTGTGATCTCGACAAATGAATTGAAGATGGATCCTGAGAAAGTAGAAGTAATCAGGAATTGGCCATCGCCGAGGAATGTTTTTGAGGTAAGGAGCTTTCATGGACTGGCTAGTTTCTACCGAAATTTCATTCGAAATTTCAGTAGGATTAGCGCAACGATGATGGACACAGTAAAGAAGCGGCACAAATTTTTTCATTGGATAGCCGAGGCTGAGAAAAGATTCAATATGTTGAAGCGAAAGATTACAGAGCAGCCAATTCTGGTGCTGCCAGATTTTCAAAAGACCTTCCAAGTAAAGTGTGATGCTAGTGGATATGCTGTTGGAGGGGTCTTGAGTCATGATGACAGAACTGCTGCATACTACAGCGAGAAGCTAGATGATGCCAGGATTAAGTACTCCACGTACGATAAAGAATTCCATGCCATCATACAGGCATTGAAGAAGTGGAGGCATTACTTGATACCCAAGGAATTCATTTTGTACAGCGATAATCACTCATTGCAGTTCGTGAGTCAACAGGAGAAGTTGAACCAGAAGCATGCAGAATGGGTAGAGTACATGCAGAATTTCACATTTGCGATTAAGCATATTTCAGGAACTGTGAACAAGGTGGCTGATGCCTTGAGCAGAAAATGTTTGATGCTGCAGGAGTTCAGAGTCAAAGACTTGGGTTTTGAAAATTTAAAGGATATGTATGCAAGTGATGCATATTTTTCAGAAGCATATGAGGCAGCCGAGAATCCAGTTCTCAAGGATCGGAGTCCGTGGCTGGAATATATGATCCAGGAAGGATTACTATTCAGAGGCAATCAGCTGTGCATTCCAGATTGCTCCACGAGGTAGAATTTGGTGAAGGAGAAGCACAGTGGGGGCTTAGCAGGTCATTTCGGGCATGACAAAACGTTCGCCAAGCTGAGAGAATCATATTTTTGGCCAGGAATGTGTGCTGATGTTAAGAGGTTCGTTGACAGGTGCAGGATATGTCAACACGCGAAGGGCCGAAAGCAGAACACAGGGTTCTATCAGTCGTTCCCCATACCTGAAAGGCCATGGGAGGCGATCAGTATGGATTTTGTGTTGGGTTTTTCGAGGATGCAACGAGGAGTTGATTCCATCTATGTGGTGGTGGACAAGTTTTCGAAGATGCCACATTTTATTCTGTTTCATAAGACCAGCGATGCGACCCACATCGCGAATTTGTTTTTCAAGGAGAATGTGCGATTGCATGGATTGCCGAGAAGCATAGTCTCGGATTGGGGCACGAAATTCATAGGTCATTTTTGGAGGATGCTATGGAAGAAGTTGGGGACTAACTTAGCATTTAGTTTTTCATACCATCCATAGACAGATGGACAGATGGAAGTGGTTAATAGAAGCCTGGGATATCTATTGAGGAGTCTGGTGACGGAGCATCACAGCAGCTGGGATCAAATCCTACCACAGGTAGAGTTCGCGTACAATGATTCGGTGAATCGAAGTACAGGTAAGAGCCCATTCCAAATTTTTTATGGGACACAGCTGAGAGGAGTGTCTGAGTTTAGGGAGCCAGAACAAGCTGAGACTAGCAGCGCGAGAGCTGAAGAATTCGCTGAGGTGATGCAGGAACTTCACATGCAGGTAAAGCAACGATTGCAGAAATCGAACCAAGAATATAAACACAGAGCCGATCAATGAACGAGAAAACTTTAATTTGAAGTTGGGGACGTGGTTCTAGCACACCTGAGGAAGGAAAGGTTCCCAAGGGGAACATACAACAAGCTCAAGATGAAGAAAATTGGACCATGCAGAGTCCTGAAGAAATTAGGGGAGAATGCATACGAGCTTGAGTTGCCGGAGGGCATTGGGATATCTCCGATTTTCAATGTTTCGGATTTATACCCATACAGGGCCAAGGAAGAAGACACTGGAACTGAAGAACCAATGATCCAGTGGAAGAAACAATTACCAGTTGCACAGAAACCGCAGATGGAGTGCATACTGGATAAAAGAGTAGGCAGAAAGACCACGAGGAAGCAGTATTTTGAATACCTGGTGAAATGGAAGAAACACCCAGTGGAGGATGCCAGCTGGGAAACAGAGATAGTCATACAGAAGCATGGTCACACTGTGCAGGAGCTCATGGACAGGAGTCCATGAAATCTTTTGAGCCCAGGAGTATGATGCAGGAGCATCTACAACTCATCAAGCGAGCCAGCGCGTGGAGCAGAAAAAGATAGCTGGACAAGCCAGCAAAACTTATTTTTGAATTTCACTTTGATGTGGTTGCGCCAAACATTAATGAGCTGATGTAATGAAGTGCACTTGTATTGTATTAAAGATAGGAAGGAATTTAGTGGTTTTAAGGCTGTTAGATGGGAATTAATTGTAGATTTGATAGATAGAGAATTCGAGAGGGAAAATGGAATATAGGCACCCTCCTTTGTACATTGTATGATTATTCTGGATTCATTCAGAGAAACATTAAGAGCAAGAAGAGCAGAGAAGAGAAGTGTGTGAAGAACACCCATGTACATACATTGAATTAATAGGAAAGATTTGATTCAATTCCAGGGCTGTGTTTATTCTCTGTGTGTGTTGTTGATATTATGTTGTTTCATATTTGCTTCTAGTTATGCATTTGTTTTATATGTTGTGTATGTGATTTCATGGTAGATCTGGAATCCGTGAGATAGAAGAGAATGAGTTTCAATTGTTTCTCTGTTTGAGCTAGGAGATTCCTGCATAGAGTGCAGTTCAATTCCTCCGCATAGAGTGCGTTGAGGGGGCTCAGCAGTTAAACTCTCATTCTCGTCCACCTAGAAGTTGTATTGGGTCGAGGAAGCGTGCAGGAGAAGTGTAGGTGGGACTATTGTCGCAGGGAGTGCATAGACTCCAGAAGAACTCAACACTTCGAGAGTTGTTAAAGTTCGAGTGTGAGCAACGGGTGCAAAGTCTCTGAAGGAGTCAGGGTCGCAAAAGCTCAGGAGGAATAGTTCCTTGAAATTATTGTGGGAGTGGACCCAGGAGGAACTTCGGATGGGAGAAGCTTTAGAGAGAAAGGATTCCTAGAGAGTAAGGATCAACGGTCAGGGACAACAAAGGGGAATCACGAAGATCCGCAGACCGTCAGATCGTGGAGAAGTTGCATGGAGTTTAATCCTTAGGCACAGGACAGGAAGAACGCGCCATCGGAATTCGACATATTGGGATTCTCGGGGAGGAGGGTTCCGTGCTGGTCGAAATCGTGAACAACGATTTCTCGATTTAACGGGAACCGTTGATCAGATAAGGGACACGTGGCACACGATCCTGAGAAGTCGGAGAATCGGGATTCGACATTCGGGGTTTCCAACAGCAAGGGAAACTTGTATCGTGGATCCACGATCCGCAAAATACCGACATGACGTGGCAGCATGGGACCACGAGATAAAGTGGAGGACAGGTGTCATCAGAGGTTCGGAGTTCAGGAATTCACAGTGTATGTGAATCGCGTCAGTGGATTCACCGATTTCCCAATAGGGAAATCCCCAAAAAGGTGGAAGAGTTGACCCGTTGACCCATCGGGTTCGGGATTCGGTGTTTTGATTTGCAAGAAACCCGTGGCTGCGAGGTTCACGACACAGCAAAACCCGATCTCCCGATAAGCGAAGGGGAGATTGATGACAGGAGATAACTGTGAGTGACTAATTCCCGACAGGGAATTAGAGGAGCATTCATCTCTTCGGGCTAGAGTTAGAGAAGGTCCTGGTGAGAGCAGGGTTGTCGGCGAGGAAAACTCACGTCATATGATATCAAACTCTTCGATTGATAAAGTTAGTCGCTCTATATATAAGTCTGTGTGTGTGATTATTTTGGTGTAAAGAATCCAGTGTCGTATCAAGAGTCTCGGGCCCTTTAAAGGTAGGGTTTCCACTCTTACGACACACCTCTAAGGTCGTATCAGTAGTCTCGGGCTCTTTAAAGGAATATTTTCCACCACTGCGACCTCCTAACAGAGATTACTAGTTTCTGCCTGAGCAGTCGGCCAGGAGCCTATCTGACCTTCTCTCTCTTCGGAGCAGAGAACTAAGATTAAACGCCCTACTTTCCTGTGCAGAAATAGTAAAATCTACTACTATGGATTCTTCCATCTGTGTTTGTACTGTACATAACACAGTATGTCGTTCAATGCTTGCAGTTACTTGTTGTGCGCCTTATGTCTATATTCGTTTAATGCTTACAGTTACTTGTTGTGCACCTTATGTATTATTGTTCTGATCATCGTGGTTGCGTCTTGTTAGTCGTCGGGTGGAAACATAGAGTCAAGTGTGTATGTTCCTTTTTACACGCGCGCACACACCTTAAACAAAAAAAAATAAAAAATTGTACCTGTTAAAGAGTTGTTATCGTAACGAGGAGGATGTCACATATGGTATCAGAGCCGGTTCGACCCGTGACTTGGGATTCTCTACAACTTTCGTTGACCTGATTAGATTTGATTATACTGTTGCTGATGGATTTGATTGTGTGCATGTAGGTAATCATGGTTAGAGGACTTCGCGGAGGAAGACAACGGGGTGCTAGGGGAGGAGGCGTTATTCCTCCAGTAGCATCCACGCCTGAGGGGTCTAATCCCCAGGGAGGCGAGAAGGTTCTCGGACAGGAGAAGATAGTAGTTGGCGATGTTGTTGGGATGATGATATCTTTTCAACGCATGTCCGAGGCACTGATCAGCCGATTGGACAAAGACGAGGCCAGGGCGTCGGCACTCACCGAGGTTCCACCGCGTGCACCGGCCGTTACCGGTAGCATTCACCGTGAACTCGAGAAAGTTAAATTTACCGAGTTCTTTGGTGCCCCGGATGGTGCCGCTACCGAGGCATGGTTGGAGAATATGGTGATGCGCTTCGCACTTCGCGATTATACCTCCAACCTGAAGGTCCACATGGCGGTATTTCAATGGAAGGGGAGCGCTCTTCTATGGTGGAAGATGCTCCTACCACAGTTGAACATGGCCTTTTAAGACGTGTCATGGGAACTATTCGAGGAATGGTTCCGAGAGAGGTACCTTTCAAAGGAATTCATCGAGCGTCACCTCAATGAGTTCAACGCATTACTACAGGGAGGTCATATGGTGCCCGAGTATGAGGCACGTTTTATGGAGCTACTCCGGTATGATCTGCACCTAAACTCAGAGAAACTTAAGGTCAACTGGTTTGTGTTTAGCCTTAACGACAGCCTGCGTGCAAAGGTTAGGATTTTGATGCCTCAAACCTTGAACGATGCTGTACAAAAGGCCCTCATAGCAGAGGAGGAGCTTATCAGTGGGGGTCAGACTAGGACTCCAGCAAGACCAGCAGGGCATGGTTCATCTGGTACACCACAGCCTCAGACACCAGTGAGACATACACTGTGATATCATGGTTTCCAGAGAGGATCCACTTTCACTACACCCCGACAACCACCGCCTCAACAGCGGACACCTTATCAGGGATGACAACATCAGCAACAACGTCGCCCGCAGCAGTAGCAGTTTAGGCCTATTCAGCAGAACAGACCTGGGTTCCAGGCCGGTGGGCCCTCATCTTCTTTTTTGAGTACCAGGACAACTGGGCCGAAGAAGGGGTGTTGGACATGTGGGGAGCCACACTACCAGCATGACTGTCCTATGGAGAGGACCAGAGTGTCAGGATCAACCGGACCCACTACAGTGGGAGATATGGGCAAGGCCCATCGAATTCATGCAACGGTGAATAACCGCCAGGCAGAGCACTAGTCAATTCTGCTCGAGACAACAGGTACCATCACTGACCAGACCCTTAGTGTTTTGATAGATCCCAGTGCTACCGAGAGTTTCATTTCTGGTGCAGCGCTAAAAATGATTAAGGTAAAGGCAGTTGATCAAGATGAGTTTAAATTCGTACAGATGGCTTCGGGAGCCGAACAGAAGGTTGGAGGAAAGGTTACAGGTTGTGTCCTTAACCTGGGAGAGTTTGTCACAAGGGTCAACTTGTACGTCACGATCTTAGGATCTCATGATGTCGTGATTGGTATAGATTGGTTGGAATTGCATGAGGAGATACTCAACTGTAAGACAAAACGGTTGATCTTGGTTGATGATGAAGGACAAAGATGTGTGATTGTAGGACATAACCAGGGAGTATCCCTGAGGTTTGTCTCCTCCTTACAGTTATTAAAGAGCATGCGCAAGGGGTGCAAGATTTATGCGATCCTCACACTAAATGAAAAGGGAGTAGCGGAAGGTCTAGAACACCTTCCGGTGGTGAAGTATTTTGCAGATGTATTTCCATAGGAGTTTCCTGGGATGTCGTCGGAAAGGAAACTAGAGTTTACCATAGACCTAAAACCGGGGACCGAACTGATAGCAAGAACGCCTTATTGGATGTCGACCCTGGAGTTGCAAGAGATGAAAATGCAACTGAAGGAGTTGTTGGACCTAGGACTGATACGCCCTAGTGTGTCACTGTGTGGTGCACTGGTTATTTTCATACGAAATAAGGATGGATCATGGAGGCTTTGCATTGACTACCCTCAAATGAACAAGGCTACGATCAATAATCAGTATCCCTTACCAAGAATTGATGATTTGTTCAATCAAATGAAGGGTGCGACGGTGTTCTCAAAGATCGATTTGCGATCAGGGTATCACCAGTTACATATCAAGAAGGATGACATCCCTAAAACCGCTTTTAAAACAAGGTTTGGACATTATGAGTTTACTGTGTTACCGTTTGGAATGACTAACGCCCCAGGGGTATTTATGAGCTTGATGAACAGGGTGTTCCACGAGTACTTGGACAAGTTCATCCAAGTGTTCATTGATGATATTTTGATTTACTCCTGTACGATAGAGGAGTATGACGAGCACCTGCGCTTGGTACTACAGTGTCGGGAAATTGTCCAAATGCTCTTTTTATCAATCGAGGATTCACTACTTAGGGCATGTCATTTCCAGCGAAGGAAATCGTCGTGGATCCATCCAAGGTTGGGGATATTATGGAATGTCTTGCACCGACGAATGTCACAAAAGTGTGTAGTTTTATGGGTTTAGCAGGATACTATCGACGGTTTGTCGAGGGATTTTCGAAGATAGCAAATCCGATCATGGAATTGCAGAAGAAAAAAAAGAAGTTTGTTTGGACCGATAAATGCACGGAAGCATTTCGAAGGCTTAAAGAGTTGTTGACCACAATGCCAATACTAAAGGTCCTGGACATGGACGTAGACTTCTTGGTATGCACTGACGCATCCAAGGAAGGTTTAGGCGGAGTCTTGATGCAAGACGGATGAGTGATTGCTTACATTTTGAGGAAACTGAGAAGGCATGAGGAGAACTACGCGACGCCCGATTTGGAGTTATTAGCCATCGTATATGCCTTGAAGGTTTGGAGACACTACCTTGCTGGATGAAAATTTGAATTAAAGACTGATCATTGTGGACTACAACACATTTTTACGCAAAGCGACCTGAACGTACGACAACGACGTTGGTTGGAATTGCTTAGCGAGTACGACTTCGAGATTACTTACATAAATGGAACAGTGAACTGAGTGGCTGATGCTTCGAGTCAGAGACCATGCATCTTTTTGGTGTTTCCTCTTCAAACGAATCTACATCAGAAGATTCTCACTTTACAGCGTGATGATGACTGGTACAAAGAAGTCAAGGATTTTATCAGAAAAAACACAATGATGGTACCACGATATGAGGGATATTCATTTGATAGTGATGGTTTATTGAGGTTTAGAAGTCAGATTTACATACCGCCAAATGACGAGTTGAGGATGTTGATCCTGAGCAAGGCTCATAGAGCAGTTTACATGGGTCACCCAGGAGTCACGAAGATGAGGGCAAACCTTAAACCCTTATTCTTTTGGAAGGGAATGAAGGCCGACATAGTCAACTTTGTGGCTAGATGTCTAGAGTGTCAGCAGGTAAAGGCTGAACATAGACACCCGATAGGATTACTTCAACCACATGTCATTTCAGAATCAAAATGGGAAGTTATTTTGATGGATTTTATTGTTGGATTGCCATTGATGGCAAGGAGACACGACTCGATTTTTTTAGTAGTAGACACTCTGACGAAGAGTTCTAACTTTATTCCTGTGCGTATGACGTATCATGCACCTGACATAGCAAGAGTTTTCATCAGTGAGATTGTGAGGCTGCATGGCCTGCCTAAGAAGATTATATCCGATCAAGGATCGGTGTTTACTGGACGATTTTGGACGAATTTCCAAGAGGCCTTGGGAACCCAACTTAATTTTAGTACTGCATATCACCCAGAGACTGACGGAAAGACCGAACGAATGAACCAAACCTTGGAAGACATGTTGCGCATGTACGTGATGGACCAACAAAAGCGTTGGGAGGAAATCTTGCCTCTAGTAGAGTTCGCTTACAACAACAGTTACCAGAGCACCATTAAGATGGTGCCTTTTGAGTTTCTTTATGGGAGACCATGTCGGACGCCCTTGAGTTGGGATCGACTTGGGGATAGGGTCCTGGTGGGACCAGAAGCAATCCAAGAAATGGAAGAGAAAATGAAAACCATAAAACAAAGGATTAAAGAAGCATAGGATCGACATAAGATTTATGCCGATGTGCACCGAGTCGACCATAGTTACAAGGTCGGTGATCAAGTTTTCTTGCAGGTTAAACCGCATAAGAGTTTGATCAAGTTTGGAAGGGGTGCTAAACTCTCTCCTAGGTTCATGGGACCTTTCGAGATTGTGGAGAGAAAGGGGCCCGTGGTCTATCGACTAGCCTTGCCTGATTCTTTGAGGCGTATGCATGATGTTTTTCATGTATCTATTTTGAGACATTATATTAGAGATCCTACACACATGATTGACATGAGTTCCTTGCACGTATCGGTCGAGGGAGCGCTCACGGCTGAGCCGGTATGCATCTTATATTATTGTGTTCGATAGTTACGACGTCGAACGGTAGATTTGGTCAAGGTCCAGTGGGACAGTTATAGTCCGCACTCGACGACCTGGGAGGATGCATATGATATGCGTCAACAGTTTCCATTTTTGTTTGATATATAGACTTATGATCCTGTGGTACTTTTATTTCGACATTTATACTGAGAAACTTTGGGAAGAAGTTTAGACCAAGAGGGGGTGTATGCAACATCCCTCTCTGGCGCACTGAGAAAACTTATTCTTTGAGGACACTTTCTCGCAAGTGATCTAGACTTTTAGGATGTTAAAACATTTATCCTTGGTTATGATGCGTTATGATAGATGACATGATGTTTTACTAATTTGATGTAGATAGGCGCTATTGACTCAGTTTTATTGAGTGTGTAGGGTTTTGGACCTTGAGGATGCAGAGGGATCGATGGAACCCCTTGGACTCTGGATTGAGTCAGGAAGTGTGCTATTTGGGTTGATTTATGTACTGTGATATTTCATTGATTTGATGATATGATGTTGACATGTTCTGACACGATTGTTGATGATACAGGCTAACGATAGCTTGCCGACCAAACTCACATATGGAGTAAAGGGGCCAAACATGATTTCCAAAGAGGTTGAGGGAGAGGTGTGGACAACAACCCTGCCACAACCTACTAGCACTCCCGACGTGGCGTGAACTGTAGGTTAACGATTACCTAGTTCGAGAGGATCCACGATGTCGTGAGGGAAGACTGCGACAGTCGCTCACGATGATTCTAAAGGGCGTGCAATAAGGCAGGGGCCTTATTACTTAGAGCCCTTAGTCTCCCATAAGTTCACCTGGCGGAGTGTTGACCCCAGGGGTTATAGATGTCTACTAATCAGTCAAGTTGGCGAGTGGCACCCTTGGAGCACGTGGTGCATCCTGAAGGTCACGTCACGTGAAATAAACACAAGTTTGAAAATGGCACTTTTGGAGCACGTGGTGCATCCTAAAGGGCACATCGCGTGAAAGAAACACAAGTTGGCGAGTGGCACCCTTGGAGCACGTGGTGCATCCTGAAGGGAACGTCGTGCAAAAGAAACATAAGCTGGAGAGTGGGACCCTTGGATCACGTGGTGCGTCCTGAAGGGCAGGTCACGTTGATGCTGATAAGGAACAAACCCAGATGGCCCTAAAACATTTAAAACATTAAGAAATTATTAAGCTACTTCCCTAATTAAATGTCGCCTAGTTCAGAATCTAAGTCCTAAGTCTAAAACTTCTCAAGGTAAAATTTTAGTCTAACCTTAAGAAAAAAAGACCCTAAAAATAAAAATAAAAATTTAAACAAAAACCCACTTAAGTAATAGTTTAGTCTTCATAAAATTCTCAGGGTAAATGAAGAGAGTAAGAATTTAATTAAAAATAGTGGATTTAAAAATTTCAAAAAAAAAATTATTCATTAACTTGTGGAAGTACAAAGATATTAAATTAATAATAAAAGGGAAAGATTTAATAACACAACTGCCATTTTGGGCTTTAATAAAAAGGGGAAAGAAGGGAATAATTAGAATTGGGAAACTAAGTAATGGAGGAAACTTAATAAAGGAAAGATGGGAACTTATGGTAAAGAGCAAGGTCAACATAGTAAGGAATCTGCAGTTAAGAACCTGCTAATCTGAGCTAATTTAGTAACATTTTTTTTTGAAAGTATTTAAAACATGTAAGGGGATCTAGGAACAACTAGGAGTAAATTTAGGAGCGACTCTAGGTGGGTGAGGGATTTGAGACAATTAATAAATTTAAAGAAAATATTTATTGGAGAAAAGAGGGGGATGGACGACACTTGTGCGATAAAGAATATTTAGAATATTTTATTGAAACTTAATTTAAAATGTGAATTAGGAAAGTTGGTCGGTCTCAAAACTATATAAAAGAAAAGGGAGATGAGGAAGAAAGGGATCGGTTGTTGGCGTAATGTTACGCTGCCAGAATTGTGACTTGACTCATTACTTGTGGACAGTTGGGATTTTCCAGCTTGGATAGGAGTCGTAGCTTGGCCTTGCGAGGCGACATGGGAAGCTAGACATACCATCTGGATAGTGTGTGGCACCTTTGTGGCTCGGGGGGCTAAGGGGGAAGCAGAGTAACCCTAGCATTGGATGGGAGGTACCGGTGAGGTCTCGACGGTCAACGAGCATGAGCAGCATGGAGCTCAAGTGCGGGATAGCGTCTTCGGTTATTCGTCGTTGGTCATAGGTACGCAAGTGCGTTTGTTTGTTTAAGAATAAAAGGAAAATTGTTTAAAGTTGTATATGAATCCTTATGATGATGATTGATGTGTTGAATTTTGGATCATCTCGTTTCCTTGTTATTGTTTTCTACACCTAGACTGTTATAACCCCATAATCCTTTTGATGAGTTATCCTTGGCTCTAGCATTCTGTTACTATTGGCTACAATTTCTTATTGGTGAACTTTAGGCGTTTAAATCTGACCGGGGGCACTTTTAAATATGGTTATGGGCGTTTTGTAATAATGTGGGCATTTATATATTACTGTGGGATTTTTTTATTGCTGTAGGCGTTTATAAATTACGGTGGTCGTTTTGTTTTAATCTCGGCATTTTCATATTTCTATGGGCATTTTGTTTGAATCTGGGCATTTTCATATTGTTTTGGGCATTTTGTTTCAATCTCAGAATTTTCATATTGCCGTGGACGTTTTGTTTTAATTTGAGCATTTCCATATTGTCGTGGGAATTTTGTTTTAATCTGAGCATTTTCATATTGTCGTAGGTGTTTTGTTTTAATCTGGGCATTTTCATATTGTCGTGGGCATTTTCATACTGTCGTGGGCGTTTAATTATTACAGAGGGTGTTTTTTTATCACTGTGGGCATTTCCATATCATTGTGGGCATTTTATATTACCCTGGGCGTTTTTATATGACTGTGGCATTTATAAATTTCTATGGGAATTTTTATATTCATGTGATCGTTTTTAGATGACTGTGGGTGTTTATAAATTTCTATGGGCGTTTTTATATTGATGTGGGCATTTTTATATTACTATGGAAGTTTTCTATTACTGTGGGCGTTTTGTATATCATTGTGGGCAGTTTTGTTTTTGTAAATTCAGATATGAGAATTCGTTATGGCAATAGTTATATGGGCATTTTCGTTTTTGTAAAATTAGATCCGAGAATTCATTCTATCAATAGTTGTATGGGCAATTTCATTTTGTAAATTTAGATCCGAGAGTTCGTTCTGACAATAGTTGTATGGGCATTTTCATTTTTGTAAAATTAGATCTGAGAATTCGTTCTGGCAATAGTTGTATGGGAAATTTCGTTTTATAAATTTAGATTTGAGAGTTCGTTCTGGCAATAGTTGTATGGGCATTTCGTTTTTGTAAATTTAGATCTGAGAATTCGTTCTGGCAATAAAAGTTGTTGGGCATGATAGCTCTTGATGTTTTTAATCAGCTGTTAACCTCAGGACAAAGCACTATCCTTGTGACACCATATTCATAAATTATTTGTTCTCAGATAGAAATGAATTTTATATATTAGACTATTAATCTAAAGACACCTTATCCCTCAAAATTTTTTAATGAGTTGTATTCTAACCAGGAAGTAGGAAAGTATTGCTTATGTTTTAGTACCGGTTGAGATTAGATTATTTCGACTCAGTTGAATGCTTTCAATTTTGGCATTAATAGGCAATCGACTTTTAATATTAGCAACCTCTTTATGTTAGTAATGTTTTCTTAAATAACAATTTACCTTATTTCAATAAAAAAATCTACCTTTTAGTAATTGTTTCATAGCAACATCCACCTTATTTAAATGAAAGTAATTGATTTTCCAGTTAATGTTCATGGCAACAACTGTTTTATTTCATTAGTATTTGAAAATGACACTCCACTTTAATTTAACAAGGGAAACTTACCTTTAAGTTAACCTTCCTAACAAGCAAATGCAGATCATTGCATTGATTATTGGTTCTAAATTTCTGACTATTATATGTATATTAATGTTGATTTAGATGGCTCCTTATGGCCTTATGGATGCATTATCGATGGTTTTAGTTATCGCTACTTGAGCAGTGGTTAGTATGTAGTGAATGATTGACATAGATTTAGTTTTTACGTATTGAGGATTTATGTAGTAGATGGTGTATCTAGATATTTAGTTTTTATATAGTTATTTCTAATGATGGATTAAACTTACTTATTCTCACGCCCATGATTATTTAAGAATTGAATGACATGTTGCCTGATGAATGAGACTTGCTCGCAATGGAAGAATCATGTAATGTAATGCTTCATGTTAAATGCTACGGTAATGATTCCTTTTTATTATTAATTCATTGGAAAGGTTACGGTAATATAAATGAATGTTGATTTATTTTATGGTAAAGTTATTGTAACTTCATCCGATTGGTATCATACAAGGAGTAATGTGATTGGTGATTGGTGTTTTAGTTGCAAGGTTTTTATAACATAAGATGTGAGGTTGTTAAGATAATGTTATTTTAATTTTATGGTATATGTAACATATAAAATGTATTGAGATTGTTAATTAATTTTATGGTTATTACTATAATTGGAATTGTCCAAACTCACAGTTGTATGATATCAGACTCTTCGATTGATAAATCTAGTCGCTCTATATATAAGTCTGTGTGTGTGATTATTTTTTTGTAAAGAATCCAGT
Source organism: Picea glauca (assembly GCA_000966675.3). NCBI lineage: Eukaryota > Viridiplantae > Streptophyta > Pinopsida > Pinales > Pinaceae > Picea > Picea glauca. The sequence goes on from JZKD02S1673839.1 coordinate 89,521, forward strand.
GTCGTATCAAGAGTCTTGGGCCCTTTAAAGGTAGGGTTTCCACTCTTGTGACGCACCTCTAAGGTCCTATCGGTAGTCTCAGGCTCTTTAAAGGCAGAGTTCCTACCACTGCGACCTCATGACAGAGATTACTAGTTTATGCCTGAGCAGTCAGCCAGGAGCCTATCTGACCTTCTCTCTCTCCGGAGTAGAGAACTAATATTAAAAACCCTAATTTCCTGTGAAGAAATAGTAAAATATACTACTATGGATTCTTCCATCTGTGTTCGTACTATACATAACACAGTATGTCGTTCAATGCTTGTAGTTACTTGTTGTGCGCCTTATGTCTATGGTCGTTTAATGCTTACAGTTACTTGTTGTGTGCCTTATGTCTTCTTGTTGTGATCATCGTGTTTGCGTCTTGTTAGTCGCCGGGTGGCGACGTAGAGTCAAGTGTGTTTGTTCCTTTTTACACGCGCGCACACACCTTAAAAAAAAATAAAAAAATTGCACCTATTAAAGAGTTGTTTTCGTAACGAGGAGGATGTCACACTTTCTTATTAACTAAACCAGAAACAACTTTAAATAAAAAAATATAAAAAATAACAAATTTTTCATTCCAGTGGTTTGATTGAAAAAAAATAATAATTAAATTTTATATAAAAGTAAAAGGAAGAAATAAATTCCAGGGCGGTTAAACTAATGGAAGATATAGTAATTATGATTGACATGTAAACATTTAATGACTGGTGAATTATGTCATTACAATCTTTTAAAACTTTAATTTATTTTTTATTTAAAAAAGTTAAAATATCAACAATAACTATAAGCAAAAGTAGGTGAAAGAAAAACTTAATTGCATGTGTTATAATAGCTAGAAATAAACTTTAATAGTGATTAACATGATAGCATATAAATCGTATCCGTGTAAAAAAATATAACTTTTGTTCTTTCTAATTTCAGAAATAAAATTAAAAGAAAATACCATTTAAAATGATAATAAATGGGTTATATGTTTAAGGAACTAAAATGCATAGCAGAGGTTGGTTAAACTAATCATATATGCAGGTTAGTTGAGGAATGAGTTAATATAGATGGCGTTAAAAAAATGTTCATGAGTAATATTTAAACTGTTAAAAAACCTAAATTCAATAACTGTTAAAAAACCTAAATTAATTAAGAAGCAACGACAGGTGGTTACACTACCATAGACACAGATTAAACTAATTAGAAAGAAATAAAGTGTCTGTTAACCCAAAATACAGTGAGGCTAACTACTATCCAGATGGATAAACACCAAAGCCAACATGTTAAAACTAATAAGAAAAACAACACTGGTGTGTTAACTACTAACTACTAAATATGTATGTTAAGCTACGATAATGAAAACTTAAATTTAATAAACATGGCAGACATCGGGAGCCATAAGATTGAGAGAAGGGAAGAGAATATAGAGCCACACATACCTATAGCAGAGATTTGGTTCATTGACAAATGAGGGTTTCAAAGGGCTCGTTAAGAATGGCTTCTACTATCGAGTTTTTCCAACCAGGTGGTTTGAATTTAAAAAGAGCAGAGCCTATCATGAAATATTTTTAATTAAATATACTCTATGCATGAGATTTGGGTTACCGAGCGTCGAACATGAAATAATTTCAATTAAATTGATAGAATTAAAGCAAGGCTATGCATGAGATTTGGGATATGCAAGAGCCAAACATGAAATAATTTCAATTAAATTGATAGGAATAAAGAAAGGTTATACATGAGATTAGACATATAAAAAACTAGGGCTTCTGAAAATAACATAGGGAAGCGGAAATAAAATTAAAATGTGATAGCCGATAACCGATAAGATCGGTGGATGATCTTATTGGCTATCGGCTATCACATTGTTTAGAAGAGAGCAGTGATAGCCAATAAAATCAACCAACCAAACAATGATAGCCGAAGTTGTTTTCTCCAGTGGATGATTCGATGGAGAAAAACTAAATATGTATATTAAAATAGTCCAAACATACAGTCCAAAGCTACGGTAATAAAAAATTAAAATAGTCCAAACATACAGTCCAAAGCTACAGTAATAAAAACTTAAAACAGTCCAAACATACAGTCCAAAGCTACGGTAATAAAAACTTAAAACAGTCCAAACATACATTTAAAACAAATATTTACATTTAAGACAAATATTTTAAACATACATCGATGGTTTAGAAACTTACCTAGTCCAACACAACGATGACCCCGACGCCAACCTCAGCTGTACTCACATCCGCTGCGCTCGTGACCTCTCGGCGACCTCCTCGCAACAATGAATACACGACCTCCTCACGACCTCCTCACGAAAACACAAACAAGCATACGACAACATATTTTCGTAAAACATTCCAATATCGATGTGTGGTTAATATATAAACAATATTTTGGCCGAACAAATGTTCATCCGAACAAATTTGTACATGCAAATCGAGGGGGAAATTATTGCACCATTCGGTTTGACGTTTATTTTTTTGACCGAAAAATAGTTTGCCTGAAAATAATATCTTTCAGCTGAAAAAGATTATTAGTTCGGCCGAAAAAATGTTTTTCGGAATTTTGGAGACCTGATTGTCACGAAAGTGTAACCCACCTTCGTGATTTCACCCATGGGCATTCCCAGGAATCCAATAGCAGTAAGTTCTTAATGCTTAACTCAATCTTCAACAAGGGAAAAAATCGCCCCAGTAGTAAAACGAAATGCAGTACAGAGAGGGGTGAATTGCCAGGCGAGAGGTAATCAAAAGCATAAATTATTAACTGAAAGGCACAATTTTAGAAATTTAATTGTTTTTCCATTTCCGAAATGCCAAATGTAAAAATGAAGGAATGCAGTCATTTCATTTTTCCATTGCCAGAATACCCAATATCAAAAATGCAGGCATGAATTCATTTTGTTTTTCCATTGCCAGAATACCAAATATATAAAAAAAATGTAGACATGAAATCATTTTGTTTTTCCATTGCCAGAATACCCAATACAAAAAATTGCAGGCATGAAGTTATTTTGTTTTTCCATAGCCAGAACACCAAGTATAAGAAGCAGACAGGGAATCAATTCATTTTTCCATTTCCATAATACCAATACAACGCAGACAATAGTAAGAGAAACACAAGGATATAATGGGAAAAGTCATAGAAATGATCGTAGGGATGCTATTAGTCAAGGCGCAAAGAAAAACCAACCAGGACGCAAGATTATCCATACGCAGAGGTCTTTTTTAGATAGCAAAATTAACAATCAGCCAAGGACAAGAACGAAGGTAGAAGACTAACATGAACATCCTTCGCTCATCATCCACACATGGAAAAGAAGGGCATTGAGATCCATAGGTCTATTAATGCCAAAATGACGACCGTAGATCAGGCTGTTGGATGATTGCTTAGGTGATGACTGATGAGATAGGGACAAAGGGAAAAACAACCACAAACTTCACAAATCAATACACCCAAGGCGGTCAAGACATGTCGGGAATAGAAGGCCATGGGAACCAATCAAACATCAAGTTAGGCTAAGGAAAATTAAGTCAACAAATAGAATGCTAGACAACACTTACCCACTAAACATGAAGATCTAAAGCATATTACTACTACAATCTACCATAAAAAAATGAATAATGTGTATCGTTGCCTGGTTGCTCGCTCTGAGTTGATGTCCCACTCGCTCTGTGCAACAACCACTTTCCAACAAACTAGACTTCACTGATACCTCCCAACCAATTCTAGGGGTACTCTTCTTCCCCATTATCCCCCCGAGCCACAAAGGCCCATGCATGCTAACCAAAGAATCAACTAGCTCCCAACTCGCCTCTCAAGGATGAGCTACCACTCCTCACCAATCTGGGTATCCCAACTCCCACAAGCTAAGTCATTCAAATAGATATTTATGTAGCATAACGTTACGAAAACAAAAGAGATCCATCACCCTTCTCTTCCCTCCATTATATAGATTTCCGAACCCCTTTGCCTTCCCAAAATCCCATTTAAAATAATGTTTAAAAATTAATTCCTAAAAGTCCTCCCTGTACAAGTGTCACCCATCCCCCTCATTCCTCCATAAATTAATTTCGTTAATTAATTAATTTCCCTCATTTCCCTCACCCACCAAGATTCACTCCTAGAATCGCTCCTAGGTGTCCCCAAATTCTCTTACAAGTTTTAATGACTTTCCCCATTATTAATTTTCTAGTTCAGTTTAAAATTATAAAGTTCTTAAATGGTATATACCTTACTAAGTTTGACTTTCTGCTTTTTCCCTTGTGTTTCCCTTTTCTTTTTATGTTTCCCTCTTTTCCTAGTTTCCTAATTATTCTAGATTTCCCTCTTTCCCCTTTTCATTTAGAACTCAGATTGCTAGGTGTAGTAATAAACTTTTCCCTTTTCCCTTTTTAATTAATAAATTTTAAATTATCTTAATATAATAAAACAATTATTTCCCTTTTTAATTTTTATCCCAACAATTTTTTATGAATCAACTAAATTGCTTACTCCTTTCTTGTTACAATATTAATGAAGATTTTCATTATTATTTATTCTATATATATATTTAAAGGAAGAAAAAAATTTCCACTAGTAATTTAGACGTATACTTTAATTTTCATGTTGGGGGACTTTATTTTTATTTTATTTTTGAAGGGAAAGGTTTCAAATGTTCCTTAACACTTGTATTCTCCCTAAGCCATCTATGTTTATTTATTTATTAAATAACCACACAACGTGCCCTTCAGGACGCACCAGGTTCTCCAAGGGTGCCACTTGCCTCTTTATGTTTCTCTTGCGCGACATGCCCTTCAGTATGCACCACGTGCTCCAAGGGTGCCACTCACCTCTTTTTGTTTCTATTTCACAACGTGCCCTTCGGGACGCACCACGTGCTCCAAGGGTGAAACTCACCTCTTGACTGAATTGATAGACATCAAAAACCCCTAGAGTCAATACTCCGCCAAGTGAACTTGTGGGAGACTAAGGGCCTCTAAGGAATAAGACCCGTGCCTTATTGCACACCCCTTAGAATCAGCGTGAGTGACTATCACAGTCTACCCTCATAGCATCAAGGGTCCTATCGAACTAGGTAAATGTTAACCTATAGTTCGAGCCATGACGAGAGTGCTAGTAGTTTGTGGCAGGATTTTTGTACACACCTCTCCCTCAACCTCTCTGGTAGTCATGCGTGGCCCCTCTACTACACATGTGAGTTTGATCAACAAGCTATCGTCAGCCTGCATCATCAATGAATCATGTCAGAAATATACACATATAATATCATCTAATCAGATACACTAATATCACATATAAAACAATCAAATCCCATTAGTTCACTCCTTGAATCAATTCGGAGTCCAAGGGGTCCACTTGATGCCTCCACATCCTTGAGGTCTAAAATCTTGCACACTCTATAAAATCAAGTTAATAACACTTGTCTATGTCAACGAAGTAAAACAACATGTCATCAACCCATAACGCCTCAAAATCAAAATCAAATGTTTAATAGTATAATAATATAGATCAATTGCTAGCAAGTATCCTCAAAGAATAAGTTTGTTTAGTGTGAGCTAGAGCGAGATTCTACACTACATTTCTGGATATTAATCTTTTAGTAAAAATCCCCTTGTTTATGATGAAAGTTGAGGTTGATAGTGATTAGTTTTGAAAAGGATGAGAAATTGTATATATGTATATTTCTTTATTTCAAATATAAGTTTTCTTCTATTCAATATATATGTGTGTGTGTGTGTGTGAGAGAGAGAGAGAGAGAGAGAGAGAAAGAGGAAGAATAGTTTTTAGTTGATTGCGGTTTTTTTTTTGTTTTGACCAAAATTTTGGTGTTGTTTTCCAAAGTTTAACTTTGTTGGGGGCGGTTTCATTTTTTTTCCTATGTTTTGATTGGTCCTTGAAAACAACATATTATTGTCGAGACCGTCCGCCTCGGTATTTTAATAAGAAATTTAAGTATACACGTTTAGTGGATGGTTGGAATATCCTAATCTAAAAGTTCCAAGACCATCACATTTTCATAACCTTACTATTGTGTTTTCAAATATATCGATTTCCTTCTTGATAATCAAACTATCGACTCAACCCCTTGGAATCCCTTGGCTACTATTAATTGGTTCCTCAGGTTCAATTTGATGGGATAACCTTGGTATAGCTTTGTCTTTAATGCTCACAACTATGATGGTTATAAGGGAGGGAGGAATCCCTTGGATACTATTAAGTGGTTCCTCAGGTTCAATTTGATGGGATAACCTTGGTATAACATTAGGATCATTATTAAAAAAAATGAATTTTTTATTTCATTTATAAGATAAGGCCTAAGTATATATATAAAATAAATCTGGGGATTAAATTTGTTAGGTAAGAATATACACGACACAATACAAGGTAAATGATTTTGAACCAGTAACTTCATATAATGAAATGATTTAACAATACACTTCATAACCAACTACCCTACATACATGAAACTTAATGAATTTTTAAAATAATATTTTATTTATTTCATTTTTAAAAAATAATCAAAATACTGGAAACTTATTGAGTTTTTAAAATAATATTTTATTTATTTAATTTGAAAAAAATACTCAAAGTATCATGTCAACTAAAGTTATAACTAATTATTTTATTAACCAATAGTAAGAACACGTTCTTTTAAATGGGCTCTATTTTAAAATGATAAATATTGTATTTTCTTCTGTAAACATATATGGATATGATATTATATTAGCTCTCCCAAGGAGAGGTCAATTTTATAAGGTCCAATAGCTTCTCTTACATACAAGGGATTCACACTGATAAGGATTTATAAATAAATTGTGTGTATAAGTAGAATTTTCCTGAAATATCTCCACGGAACAAAATAGTTTTTAAAGAAATTAATAATAGTATTGTTGCATAGAAATACTAGATTGATTTAAATAGAGTGTTGGAGTGAGACAATGGCATATCTTACAAAGCTTATCTCTAATACCATGTTAAAAACATAAAGTCTGAAGAAGAAAACAATTGTCATACAGAGAAAACCAACCAACTTTCACATAAATGGTTTGAACATCATACAGAGAAAACCAAACAACTTTCAAATAAATTTGGCATGCATATTTACCATGATGAAAACTTTGTACAAGATAAAACGCTCATTGCTTCAAATAGCCAGTGCATGTTGTGTATATATTGCCAATCATACACTTCATATAAACTTCATATAAGATATAAGATAAAGTACTTGATAGATACTCAATTAAAATGAGCAAAATACTCACTAAATTCTCAAATAAAATGAGCAAAATTAAAGTCATTGGAAAGATATTCATGAGTTGGATATATTGGTTCTATTGATATTGGACCTCAAGATGTCTAAGGAGAAGAGAGACTTTAATACCCCATCTCTTAAAAGGTTCTTAGGAGGTTGGGTGTGTTACATAAGTACAATTGTCTAGAGTGGAGGTGTAACATCCTCCTCGTTACGACAACAACTCTGACAACAGGTGCAATTTTTTTTTTTTTGTTAAAGGTGTGTGTGCGTGTAAAAAGGAAATGGACACACTTGACTCTATGTCGCCACCCGACAACTAACAAGACGCAACCACGATGATCACAACAAGAAGACATAAGGTGAAAAACAAGTAACTGCAAGCATTAAACGACCATAGACATAAGGTGCACAACAAGTATCTATAAGCATTAAACGAAATATTGTGTTATGTACAGTATGAACACAGATGGAAGAATCCATAGTAGTAGATTTTACTATTTCTGCACAGGAAAGCAGGGTGTTTAATCTTAGTTCTCTGCTTCGGAGAGAGAGAATGTCTGATAGGCTCTTGGCCGACTGCTCAGGCAGAAACTAGTAATCTTTGTCAGGAGGTCGTAGTGGTGGGAACTCTGCCTTTAAGGAGCCTGAGACTACTGATACTACCTTAGAGGTGTGTTGCAAGAGTGGAAACCCTGCCTTTAAAGGGCCCGAGACTCTTGATATGACATTGGATTCTTTACACAGAAAATAATCACACACTCAGACTTATATACAAAGTGACTAGCTTTATCAAATCGAAGAGTTTGATATCATACAACTGTGAGTTTGGACAATTCCAATTATAGTACTAACTCTGAAATTAATTAACAATCTCAATACATCCTACATGTTACATATACCATAAAATTTCAACCAACATCAATTTCGAGGCACACACCTGATACATTAGCCAATTAACATAACTCATTTAATGATCAAGCATGTCATGCTTTAGTCATACTACATCCATACATGATAATTAGTACCATAACATATTTGTAGGCTAAAGAGAACATCAATACCTAAAAATTAGTACTATAGCATGCCATAACATGCTTGTAGATTAGTGAAAACAAAATAATCTATATAGCTTGACTTCATTTGATAATCCCCAATGTAACATGTATTATATGGGAAGGGATAGCCATATCAGTTTGAGATTAGATTGAATATAGATAATAGAGTTTGTATATTTTAATACAAGGTGATAATAAGGTCTAGTGAAAAGTACTAGAAGGAAATAAGTATATATATAATACTCACATAGAACCTTAACTCAAATTATTAAAATAGGATTCTTATATCTTAGTTGTTCTTCCATACTATAATTCAAATCTGCAGGCGATAAATACAATTGTTGCCTAAAATATAATTAGCCATAAATCCAGAGACACCGAATACATTTACATATATTTGTAGCATAGTTCTAGACAATAAACATAATACCTTACTATTGGGGTTTTATTTTATCTAGTCTAGAGCATTTTGAAAAGTTAAGTACAGAAAGAGAAATAGTTGCTCTATGAACATTAAATTGTAGATATAGAAGACATAGGCGTGTAAATATTTTATTCACAGAGAAATAATAAACCCTAAATATGTATTACCTACCCAATCAAGGAATTTATATACAAGGTTATATTTCATCTCTTTATTTATGATTATTGCTAGTTGCTGAGAATTACAGTCGATGACAATTACAGTTGTAAATAATTAAAGACATTTTCACTCAATAGCTAGAATAGTTTTGATTAAAGTTATAGTCTTAAATAACTGTAAACATTTCTTTTCAAGTGGTTAAATTAGTATTATGAATATGAACCTTTGGAAAGCAAAGAGAGGTCGTGTATTTTATTTATTATTTTAATGATCATTCAACTACATATTTTTTTAGTATTATCATTTGGTTGTGCATTTTATTTATTATTTTCTCCCTCCAACTAGCCATATATCTCGATAGAAATAACAACAATATTAAACTAACATATTACCATTTAATAATGAAAATGCCTCAAGGCTTTTAACACAACACAAATATCCAGGCATTTAATAACGATACAATCTGGCAAATAATTATAAGCCAATAACCGGGCATTAAGTAATTTAGCAATAATGAAACATTTAATACCATTTACTGCAAGGTAAAGGTAAGGACTCCGGGCTAGGGAAAACTTACTCATAAAAGTTGGATTAATTAGCTTGTTTTTAGTAATTTTATTGCTATAAGTGATGTAGGGAGAAACTAAGCCATGCACATTAAGGGGATTTATGTTGAATTTAAAATGCAGAAAAGGACTCAAGAATTAAGGCGGTGCACTACACCTGTGAAGTACACTGCAGACAAATGGTGGGCTGGGCAGTCAGTGGCTAGGCTGGAATATGTAATTTTGTTCTGGAACAAGGAAATAAAACGCAGTTGCTAAGTAAATAAATGAGAAAATAAGCGGTCAATACAACGACTTGGGAGTGGCTACATAGGTGGCTCGACTCGTCTGTAACATAAGGCCTCAAGTTTGCATACGTCGGAGTAGATGCTAGAAAATTTTGGATAAAACCAGTGTTGAGTTATTCAGCACGCAGGGAAGAGATTTTTAATTCTTAGCATACAGACACAGCGTCTAAGGAATTCATCTACGCACAACGCCTGGTTAATAATGCATCCATCACTCCCAAAAAACACAGAGAAAACTTGACACAAACGCAGAGATAAGAGAGTGAAGGTTGTGGTTAAATCATCCACCAAATCACATGACTTACAAGCCCAAAAACGAAGAGATTGTGGTCGGAAAATTGTGGAGGTACGCTATTCTAACTGTCTAAAATCAATCAATGAAATCTAACTTCTAACTGATTGGAAATAAAAACCGAATTGAACGGTGCACACCTAGATTTGAACAGGCACACTTAAAGTGTAAAACACGCAGATCCAACAGCCATCACACCCACGACAGGCAAGAATGAATTGCCAGAACCAAATTCAGTAACAATTTACCAATCAATTTATTTCTTTATTTTTCTTTTTTTTTAGAAACAAATTCACTATATCCATATACAAAAACGAAATTGCCAGAAGAGTTTTATCAGCGTGACCTTGCATAGTAAATTTTGTCATTTAGGGGATGGAAACAAAAGGCTAGAGTTTACACATAATTTGCACAGTAAGATTTTACAGCATGGATAATTACACAATTTTTGTTTATCTATTTAGAGAACAGAGGTATATAACTTTATTAACAGAGGTAGTTAACAAAAGTAAACCAATCAATTTATTACACCAATATACCGATCCTAGAATAAGTAGTAATGCATTCTAATCTACTAAAGTACAATCATACCATTGCCCTGCCACTTGCTCCGAGTGTCGTCCGCACGCTCTATGTCGCTCTCGCTCGCTGACCACCGAGACTACACCAGTACCTCCCAACCAATTTCTAGGGGTACTTTTCTTCCCCCTTAGCCCCCCGAGCCGCAAACAAGCCACACACTATCCAGATGGTAAGTCTAGCTTCCCAGCTCGCCTCGCAAGGCTGAGCTACCACTCCTATCTGAGCTAGAAAATCCCAACTCTCCACAAGTAATCAGTCAAGTCACAAATACGGCAACGTAACGTTACACTAACCGCTCATCCCTTTCTTCCTCATCTTCCCTTTCTTTTATATAGTTTTTCCAACCTCCAACTTTCCCTAAATCACATTTTAATTAAGTTTTAATAAAAATATTCTAAATATTCTCCTTCGCACAATTGTCGTCCATCCCCCTCTTTCCTCAAATAATTATTTTCTTTAAATTATTAAATTCCTCATTTCCCTCACCCACCTAGAGTTTCTCCTAAATTTCCTCCTAGGTGTTCCTAGATCCCCTTACATGTTTTAAATAATTTCTCTAAAAATGAAGTTGCTAAATTAGCTCAAATTAGAAGGTTCTTAATTGCAGATTCCTTACTATGTTGACCTCGCTTTTTACCATAAGTTCCCAACTTTCCTTAATTATGTTTCCTCCATTACTTAGTTTCCTAATTCTTATTATTCCCTTCTTTCCCCTTTTTATTAGAGCCAAAATGGCAGTTGCGCTATTTACTCTTTTCCCTTTATTATTAATTTAAATCTTTTTATACTTCCCCAAGTTAAATAATTTATTTCCTCTTTGCAATTTAAACCCACGGATTTTAATTAAATTATTCCTCTCTTCATTTTACCCTCTAAATTTAATAAGACTAAAACTATTAATTAAGTGGTTTGTAGTTTATATCTTTATTTTTATTTTTATAGGGTCTTTTTCTTAAGGCTTAACAAAATTTTACCCTAGAGAAGTTTTAGACTTAGATTTAGATTCTGAACTGGGCGACAATTATTTAGGGAAGTCGTTTTAAGAATTTCTTAATGTGTTAAATGTCTTAGGGCCATCTAGGTTTGTTCCTTCCTCAACATCAATGTGACGTGCCCTTCAGGACGCAACACGTGCTCCAAGGGTGCCACTCGCCTTGGTTATTTCTTTTGCACGACGTGCCCTTCATGATGCACCATGTGATCCAAAGGTGCCCCTCCCTTCATTCATTTATTTTACACGACGTGCCCTTCAGTATGCACCACGTGCTCCAAGGGTGCCACTCGCCAACTTGACTGATTGGTAGACATCTATAACCCCTAGAGTCAACACTCTACCAGGTGAACTTGTGGGATACTAAGGTCTCTAAGGAATAAGGCCCCCACCTTGTTGCGTGCCCCTTAAAATCATCGTGAGAGACTGTCACAGTCTACCCTCACGACATCGTGGATCCTCTCGAATTAGGTAATCATTAACCTATAGTTCAAGCCACGACAGGAGTGCTAGTAGGCTGTGGCAGGGCTGTTGTCCACCCCTCTCCCTCAACCTCTCTGGAAATCGTGTGTGGCCCCTTTACTCCATATGTGATTCTGGTCAACAAGCTATCGTTAGCCTGCAACATCAAGAATCGTGTCAGAACATGTCCACATCAATCATCAAATCAATGAAATATCACAGTAAATAAATCGACCCAAGTAGCACACTCCTTGACTCAATCCGGAGTCCAAGGGGTTCCATTGATGCCTCTGCATCCTCAAGGTCCAAAACCCTGCACACTCAATAAAACTGAGTCAATAGAACATGTCTATGTCAAAGAAGTAAAACATCATGTCATCTATCATAACACATCATAATCAAGGATAAATGTTTTAATATCATATAGTCCAGATCAATTGCGAGCAAGTGTCCTCAAAGAATAAGTTTTTTCAGTGTGCCAGAGCGGGATGTTACAGGAGGAATGAAGCAAATCGTGTTACAAATTTAGTGGAATTAGTAGCCCATGAACCAGAACCATATATAGATCGAGACAGAGAAGCATATTTCCTAGATGCATAGCCATAACCATCAACACAGGGAAAACATAGAGCTCTATTGAATAAAACATAGCTCGCGTTGTTGGTTTTTGTTTGAGTTGTGGGAATTTCTTGTGGTATTAAACCTCACTTCCGTGTAGGAGGTGATGTGACGTCCAAAAAAATAAAAATATTTTTAAAATTTAAATCTGCTGAAAATTCATTCTGTTTTTAGTAAATTCAAATTTGGAATTTTTTTTCCATTTATGGCAATTCTGAATTCCGAATTTGATGATTGTAATTAATTATTATGAATGTTGGGCACAGACTTGATTTGACCCAACTAACTATTTGACTATGACACTTGTATAAAAAAGAAATATTTTATATTGATTGCAGGAGGACAAATGGAACAACCATGTTAAATTTAGCTGACCATGACTCCATGAGTGGGGAACACATTGGAATTAACTCTGGGCTGATTGTTACAAGTGGAAAATCAGTGATTTGGCCATTGGCAGCCCCTGAAAATTAGGGATTTAGAAAGCTGCGAAAATTCCCAAGGGAGGGAAAAAAGTCCTAGGCAAATTAATAAATAACATATGTGAGGAGGCAAGACGGTGCCAAGTATGCTAGGAAAGAAGACTATTGAATTTTTTTTTCCTTCTTGTTATGAGCACTACTATGTGAGTGTGAGGCAAGGGGGATTACACTGAACTTAAAGGATATTGCTGGAGAGGAGATTTCAATTCTCCCTCATGGATACATGGTCAGGCTAGGGGGTGAATCGGGCAAGTAGATTGGCTACCCTGTTCTATGGTTGGGAAGAATGTGGTTGTTCCCTTTGGTTTCCCACAAATTTGATTCAGATATGTAACTCTACCTTATCCTAGTCAAATGTTATGTGTTGCAATCTGTTTACTTCTATGTATGAATTTTTGGTTGAATGTTGTGGTGGAAAGATCTATCATTTTACTTCCTAGTCGTTGGCTAGAAATGGACTTATGTATTTAGATGTGATGTTGAGTAATTACTAATGTCTTGGAATGTATCAAACAATAAAACAAATTCTGTAGTAGTTACTAATCTCATAATAGAATGGACTACAGACTACATCTATCTTTTTAGTTAATTTTGTTAAGTAAAATGAGAATAAAATTGTTTGCATAAATACTTGAAGCCATGCGCACCAATATCTATGGCGGATTTCATTTACTGTAGATGCTTATAGTATACAATGAGCCTCCTCTAATGAGCATACAAGTCCAGATTCAAAGTAAATACAGCCTTTATCACAGAGGTATTAATTGATATATATATCAACCTGTAGAGATATATTATGAACATATATGTATATATATAATGAGTGTTATGTATAAGCGATACAATGACACTGGAGCAATCTGACTACTAAGGTATCCAGAAACTAGACCGATATACATGTAAACATATATATATGAAAATAATTCAGAAAACTTACCAAACCCCGTTACAGAAATTAAGTATATGTACATTAGTATGGTGGTGATGGTATTTTAGTCATGACTCTGTTGTTTAAAAGCGCACCTACAGTATAACAATAAACCCCTGTCATAGGTACAATGCTATAGGGTTTCCAGTATAGAGGAGTAAAATAATCACATGAAAGGAAATGAACATGAATTCTGGAAATCCTGATATTTTATAATCTCAATGGACAAATATTATTTCCTGTCGATTTATATATAAAAAAAAACCCCAAAATCTAGACAGAATCCCACAGAGATAGGCTTTCCATGAAAACATTGCACACAACTGGTTCATGAGTCAAATTTACGAATGGGTGGAATAAGACTCAGGTTCAACTCCTACCAAATCTAATTTTATATCAGAATATAAGTATACGATGCATAAACGAAATCTGGAAGTCATCACACAATCCCAGTGGAAAACAAAACCCTTAGGCGCATTTGTTACTATACTAATTTTAGGCATACTACTGTGCATAGTCGAATCATTTTGAGAAGGGACTATGTAATCAACAGTGAGATTCAATTATGGAAAATAACTGGAGAATTTGAATCTGTAATAAAAAATCATCTTTCGGAAATACCGAGGAAAATGTTAAACACGGAAAGTGACAGATTAGAACCCATATCCACAACGAAATAACACTGAAAGAATAATCATCATATTACTTAAATAGAACGACTATGTAAATATCACAAGTCCAACTAGGCACAAAGCTTGGCATAATTATTTCTTCGTACCAAAATGTTTATACAAATCAGGGCATACCCTATATCAACTAAATACAGAACTTGGAACTAAAAATATTCAAACATTAGGAACGGGACATAGCCTTGATCATTGGTGCATGTAAACTCGAAATAGTCGGAAGGGAACTGTGTTGGAACTCGAATACCTATTGAAGGAGTGAAGAGGGTGTCCCCATGCTTCGGCGTGACCACACCTACACAAACTAATGTGAGGCATTATAATGTATCCAACAGAAATAATATGATTAAATTTCAGAACATAACGTAATTAGAAAGGGGGCCGGAGAATACTTAACTGTAATGGAGGATTCTTTCCTTCTTCCATCGTGCTACCCCGTATGCCTCCCAGACCGAAAGGGGAAGAGGATTTTGTGTCTCCCTGATGGGTACTCTCGCACATCAAGGGGCCCATCAATAGCGATGAATACCATTTTTAATCCAAAGAAAACTGGACGAAATGATTTGCGTATAACGACCATAAAGTAATAATAAATATAAAATCAATGTGACATTTCAAATATGAAAAAAAAGGATTAAAATTCCTCTAACCATTAGAATGTTGCTTCTAATCAATATAATGACACTAGAGAACACATTAATTAAACACAAAAGTTTCTCAAGATCAACAGTGTGTCGAAAGGTCTGTTACGCATCTAAGTAAGGGAAACCCGAGCATCACACTCTGTCATCTAAGAGACTAACCAATGGGGAAACCGTGCCCAATAAAAAAAGTTCAATCAAAATAGAATATCTCAAATGCACATTTCAAATAGACATCATAATAAGTTCCTCCACGAGAGGTGAATAGCTCGACCTTAACAGGAAGGCTAGTGCATAGAAAGGGGATACTCCATGAAGAACCTAGACCTTGCTAGGATACCACATACCCTTTCACAATAACCTCGAAGAAAAATGAGAATGCTACCGAGGAACTGACCAGGAACAGGAGCATGCAGAGACCTGCCTAATAAAGAGAGAAAAATCTGAATGCGTAAATAAAAGAACAATCAAGGGTAAACTTACCCTGCACAAAGTTATTGTCGAGAAGCTCCTTCCAAGATCTCCACCCATCTGGCACAGGGGCCGAATCATAAACTCATGACCACAATGCTAAAGACAAACGAAAAATGGTCTGATACATTTCTTCCTCCTTCACTAAACCAAAACCAGAATGAAAACGAAAAATCGTCTGAGACAGTTCTCCCTCCTTCACCAAACCAAAACCAGAATTAAGCTGAAAGTGTGGGAGTAACCTTTCACATGGGGTAAAGGGGATCGGGTCTTCGTACTTGGACCATGTGAATATATGGTAAGTGTCGACATCTCATTGGGGCACACCCATCGAACACTAAATCGAATAGACGTATCCCAGGCGCTTTAAATGTTGTAGACAAGCCTTTAAGGCATGAGGGTTCCAACCTGTATCAGTTGCTCAGAGTATTAATGGCGAGGTAACCAGATGACCTACTTAGGGTTACTCTTATTGCCTTACTATACTGTTATATGTTGAACCCAACTACCATTGCATTAACCATCTGAGGCAGATAGCCTAATGTCATTACTTACCGAGTAATTGTATGTTAGCACGATCATAACCATAACCTTCACAAGTTAGCCTTTGCACGCTTTATATTCAATTGTGCAAATTAGTGTCCGATTTTATACCCAGGAGGGTCTGTTTAAATATATTATGAATAATGTTAACCTCTTATTGTAGACCCCATAACAATATATATCAGGACGAATCTTATAAGGCCTTACATCTACGACCATTGCATTAATATGATAATGGTTCTAAGTAGCTACATAAAGTAGGATTTGGAAACAAAACAGTAGATAATACCAAGTTGCAATGAAATAGGATATCCCTATCTATGTACGTATGTTTGTATATAACTCTTTACTGAAATAGGAAGAGGCGACAATATGTTAAAATAGGATAGAGACGTAAAAGGCAATAAGATTGTTGTACATTACGGTCGACGAATGACTGAAATGTTAAAGACACATAATCAACTCAAAGTACCCAACATTACAATTGACGAATGAATGAAACTTTAAAGACACATAATCAACTCAAAGTACCCAACATTACGGTTGACGAATGACTGAAAACTTTAAAGACACATAATCAACTCAAATTACCCAATTTAGAAAAATAAATTATAAGTAAATTTTTAGGTACATTACAGGTGATGAATTCAAAACAAG
Source organism: Picea glauca (assembly GCA_000966675.3). Lineage (NCBI taxonomy): Eukaryota > Viridiplantae > Streptophyta > Pinopsida > Pinales > Pinaceae > Picea > Picea glauca. The sequence continues at coordinate 106,635 of JZKD02S1673839.1, forward strand.
CAATGGATTTTAGGTCTCTTCCCCTACCCCACACGAACGCAAAATCCTGAAGATGTTCCCATAGTGAAGATAACTCCCTTGCATCATTTTGTTGCTCATAATGCTACAACCAAGAGTGGCGTTACATCAATTTTATGCAAATTAAGAAACTCTACATAAAAGTAAAGTTGGAAGTGCATTGCAGTATTTATTATAATTTTTGCATAAAAATAAAGTTGGAAGTGCATTGCAGTGTTTATTATAATTTCTACATTTAATGGGTAATTAATTTTAGGTAAGAACATACAGACCAAACTAAATAATACACACTATCCATGATTTTATCCAAAACTATATCAAAAAAATAAGTACAATGTGAGAAATGAATGAAGGTTATCATATAATTTAAATAAAACATAATTCACCTAATAATGTGATGGGAAGAGTTTGATTTTTTAATAAAAGTGTACATAAGAGTTGACAGAATCTGATTATTTCTCTACAAAAGTAGGAAAATAGAAAATAAAGATACTCCAGGGAATCCAATTCATTCAAAAAAATTGGTATCAAGGTGGTCATGTATGATATTACAGACTTCAATCATTAGCTCAAAATCTACCTCTTCCTTAATCTGTTTATGATGTTATCCCGATGCTCTTCAACAACTCTTGTGTTTTATTTCTGGTATATTTAAAATAATTTCAGAAAACTAAAGTTATAATAATCACATTTTATTAGATACACGAAAATAAAAACAACTACAAGTGGAAAAACTAAAGAGAATAAATATTAGTTTATTTTTTAATAAAAAAAATATAATATAGTTACTTATTACAAACATTTTGGAAAAAAAGTATGCAATACTTCATACTTCAACATCCATAGCTCCTTACTTCATACTTTAGCATCCATATCTCCTTTCAAAGAGCATTGAATTCTTCAGGATGCATTAGAAAATGGAAAATGGATTTATTTTGAATAGAATGTAGAGGTATAGAGCCCAAGCTTAAAACACACATAATTTGTCATAATTCCAATAAAAAAAATCCTATTATACAAAATGGAAATAATGTCTCTTTCACCCAATCATCGACAACCACATAGCCACCCATTTTCAAATGAAAAAACATAGTTACTCAACCATATTTTCCAATTTCTATCTCGACTGAGTATATCAAGGATAAAAATATTTTTCTTTTCTTACAAAATTGTTTAAGATAAATAACTTATTGTTTCCTATCCATGGTAGTCACTAAAAAGCTAGCTTTATTGAGCACTAATAAAAGTGGTGGTGAACATGAATTCATTGATGGAGTATGTGGAGTATGAACAAAAAATGTGGAATATTATTGAAAAATGTGTAAGGAAAACACATGTGTACAACATTGGACAACGATTACAAGAAGTAGCATTCACATTTATAAACTCAATCAATCAACCACAACCAGATACAAACTATGTAGGTAGGGACTAGTTGTTGTGCAACTATTTCTCTTGTTTATAGAGTTGTGAGGGTAAATACGAAAACGTTCACTTATAAACTTCAATGATAACCATTTTATATAATTGTCTCACATTATCTTATTGGTACCCAACACATCATTAGTCCCTCTAAAGTTTCATGGAAATCAAATAAACTTTACTTCAAATTATTTCCACCACATTTATATAAAATTACATATAAAAAATACATTTTTCTAATGTTTTATTAAAATCATTATTAATATAATGTTTTGTATTTGTTTTAAAAAATACTCAATTATTTGAAGGTTGTAATTATTGATTATTCTCACATTAAAGTAAGGTTTAATTTATTAGATTTCAGTTATTGTGTTTGTCTATTCTATATAATAAAATTTCACAAACGTGATTATCATATATCAATTTGAATTTTCATTTACTGAAGGTACATTAATTGAGATAAAGCATGCATATCAATTTCTACAACCATGTTGAGAATTTTTTAGACAGACCCCCCCTTCTCTCCTAAAGGGTCTATGACCTCCCAATCAAGGATCTAAATATCTTGAGCTAGATTAGCTCTTTCAGGCCTTCAATGGCCCTGAAATTCTTTACACAGGTCCCCTTTTCCATTTAAGAACAGGTCTTATGGAACCTGCGGGCCCCTTCCTTAGCTCTTTACAAAATTTAAGTTTCCAGCAGCTAGCTCCTTTCCACTAGTCCCCATCCTTCACAAGACCTCAGGATATGGTCTAGAGCTATGCCTCCTAGTGCTTCACAATTTCAGGCTTCGAATTCTTTGTGTGAAGTTGGTCTCTTTCTACATGAGCTCCAAACCAACAGAGTTACTCAGAACCAGATCTATTGTTCATGCCCCCCTTCTGTAACCAACAATAGTGATCTCTTTGCGCTTCGTGACTTCGTGATTTCAGGATTCTTGACTCCTCGATACTTTGAAAACTCTGATCTATGAATCCCCGAAGGAACTTGCGACTAGCAACCGCGTAACTTTTTCCTGATCTGATAGCTTGGGAGGATCTCACTTCTTTCGAACGGATATACGATGCATATGTACTTTGATTTCCGTAACCTCAGAATATTTTCTTCCATCGCAAACATAAAACTCCAAACATGCGAAGTCCAAAGAACTTTGAGGTGCCTTATTGAGATCTAACGGTTGTTCCTCATCTCGATTCCTTCTGAAGGGGTCTCAAACTTCACTTCGAAACTTTCAACATATTTCTCCCTTCCAATTGGTTCTTGGTCAGTTTCTCTTATGAGCTTGACTCCGATGCATTCCTTGCAAACTAAGAATCTCTGGCGAGATTCAAACTTAGTGATTTCTTCGAAAGAAGTATCTCTATGTACTCCTTGAACTTTGCAGTCCTGTTCTCGACACTTAGTCAATTCTTTTCCTTGTTCACTTATTGCAACACTCAGCCTAAGATTCCTATTATCTCTTTTGAGCTTCACTTCTCAAACCATTTGACTCTTTAGGGGGCTACTTCAACACTTAGTCGACATTCGAGTCTGTGCACTCCTTGCAAAAGATTATTAGGTAATACTTAGCCTCTTGCATGTGACTGTAGACACCTTGCAACACTCTCTTTGCACTCCTTGCGAAATGGAAAGTTTACGCTATCTCTTCTGATCTCTTGAGTCAAAACAAACTCTGTAACTCCTTGCAGAAAATTCTTGTGCAAGGATTAATTTATTGTGGCGACTATGCACACCTTCCAGTAGTCCCTTTTCACTTCTTGCAAATAGAAGTTTCACACTATCTCTTCTAAACTTCCGAGTCAAAACAAAATATTTCAACACACTCCTTCCAGACTGTATGCACACCTTGCATTAAATCAATGAAGAGAAACAATTGAAACTTATCCAAACACTTCACAGTTTCATATGCTCAACAACATAACTCATTCATTCCTGAAAGAAAAATAACAGGGAATTGTAAATAGTAGCAACACCATGGATTGCATCAATTTTTATGTTATAGTCATTCAAATGAAAATGGATACAGCTCTCATAAAACTAACCAACTTTGTGAGATCATAGAGTTGGCTCCTATGGGAGAGTTTCACACTTAACTCTAGAACTGGCTCGAATGTGTTTTATAGGATTTCATAATCTACTGACCTCGTTTCACTTGACATCATTGAGGACCTTCTCAAATCCCCATCAACACTTGTTGAATAGGATGTTAAGCATTTAGGACATGGTATCTCTTTCTTCCAGTTGGTAAAGTTTTAAAATGCACAAAAAATACCCTACCCATAGATGGGAACATGTCACCATGCCAATGATCAAACATGATGAATGGCATGCAACGTTCTCATCGTGCAATTATTTGTTCAATTATACAGTATATCTTCAAAATTCAACCTCTTAGAGAATCAATTTTATGCAAATTAATAAACTCTACAAAAAAACAAAGTTGGAAGTGCATTGCAGTATTTATTATAATTTCTGCATAAAAATAAAGTTGGAAGTGCATTCCAGTGTTTATTGTAATTTCTACATTTAATGGGTAATTAATTTTAGATAAGAACATAAAGATGAAACTAAATAGTACACACTATCCACGATTTTATCCAAAACTACATCAAAAAATAAGTACAATGTGAGAAATGAATGAAGGTTATCATATAATTTAAATAAAACATAAATCACCTAATAATGTGATGGGAAGAGCTTGATTTTTTTATAAAAGTGTACAGAAGAGTTGATATAATTTGATCTATTTTTCTACCAAAGTAGGAAAATATAAAATAAAGATACTCTGGGGAGTCCAATTCATTCAAAAAAATTGGTATCAAGGTGGCCATGTATGATATTACAAAATTCAATCATCAGTTCAAAATCTACCCCTTCCTTAATCTGTTTATAATGTTAACCCAATTCTCTTCAATAACTCTTGTGTTTTATTTCTTGTATATTTAAAATAATTTCAGAGAATGAAAGTTACAGTAATCACATTTTATTAGATACACGAAAATAAGAACAACTACAAGTGGAAAAACTAAAGAGAATAAATATTAGTTTATTTTTTAATAAAGAAATATAATAAAGTTACTTATTGAAAACATTTTGGACAAAAAGTATGCAATACTTCATACTTCAACATCCATAGCTCCTTACTTCATACTTCAACATCCATATCTCCTTTCAAAGAGCATTGAATTCTTCAAGATGCATTAGAAAATGGAAAATGGATTTATTTTGAATATAATGTAGAGGTATAGATCCCAAGCTTAAAACACACATAATTTGTCATAATTCCAATAAAAAAAATCCTATTATACAAAATGGAAATAATGTCTCTTTCACCCAATCATCGGCAACCACATAGCCACCCATGTCCAAATGAAACAAACATATTTACTCAACCATATTTTCCAATTTCTATCTTGAATGAGTATATCAATGATAGAAATATTTTTCTTTTCTTACAAAATTGTTTAAGCTAAATAACTCATTGTTTCCTAGACATGGTAGTCACTAAAAAGCTAGCTTTCTTGAGCACTAATAAAAGTGGTGGTGAACATGAATTCATTTATGGAGTATGTGGAGTATGAATACAAATTGTGGAATATTATTGAGAAATGTGTAAGGAAAACACATGTGTACAACATTGGACAACGATTACAAGAAGTAGCAAATTCACATTTATAAACTCAATCAATCGATCACGACCATATACAAACTATGTAGGTAGGGACTAGTTGTTGTGCAACTATTTCTCTTGTTTATAGAGTTGTGAGGGTAAACATGAAAACGTTCACTTATAAACATCAATGATAGTCATTCTATATAATTGTCTCACATTATCTTAATATTACCCAACACATCATTAGTCCCTCCAAATTTTCATGGAAATCAAATAAACTTTACTTCAAATGATTTCCACCACATTTATATAAAATTATATATATATAAATACATTTTTCTAATGTTTTATTAAAATCATTATTAATATAATGTTTTGTATTTGTTTTAAAAAATACTCAATTATTTGAAGGTTGTAATTATTGATTATTCTCACATTAAAGTAAGGTTTAATTTATTAGATTTCAATTATTGTGTTTGTCTATTGTATAGAATAAAATTTCACAAACATGATTATCATATACCAATTTGACTTTTCATTTACTGAAGGTACATTAATTTAGATAAAGCATGCATATCAATTTCCACAACCATGTTCAACATTTTTTATGCAGAACCCCCCCTTCTCTCCTAAAGGGTCTGTGACCTCTCGGTCAAGGATCTTAATCTCTTGAGCTAGATTAGCTCTTCCATACCTTCAATGGCCCTGGAACGCTTTACATAGGTTCCATTTTCCCTTTAAGCGTAGGTCTTATGGAACCTGCGGACCCCTTCCTTAGCTCTTTACAAACTTCGAGTTTCTAGCAGCTAGCTCCTTTCCGCTAGTCCCCCTCCTTCGCAAGACCTCAGGATATTGTATAGAGCTATTCCTCCTAGCGCTTCACAATTTCAGGCTTCGACTTCTTTGTGTGAATCTAGCCTCTTTCTACACGAACTCTGAACCAACATAGTTAATCAGAACCAGATCTATTGTTCATGCCCCTCTCCGATAACCAACAATATTGATGTCCTCGTGCTTCGTGACTTTGTGATTTCAATATTCTTGACTCCTTGATACTTTGAAAAATTCAATCCATGAATCCCCGAAGGAACTCACGGCTAGAAACCGCGTAACTTTTCCACGATCCGACAGCCTGGGAGGATCTCACTTCCTCCTAACTGATCTACGGTCCATATGGACCTCGGTTTCCATAAATTCGGAATATTTTCTTCCCTCACAAACAAAAACCTCCGAACATGCGAAGTCCAAAGGACTTCGAGGTGCCTTATTGAGAATTAACAGTTGTTTGTGATCTCAATTCCTTTTGAAGGTGTCTCAACCTTCACTTCACATCTTTCAACATATTTCTCCCTTCCTATTGGTTCTTGGTCACTTTCTCATATGATCTTGACTCCGACACATTCCTTGTGAATTCAGAATCTCTGACAAAATTCAGACTTAGTGATTTCTTCAAAAGAAATATATCTACGCACTCCTTGAATTTTACAGTCCTGTTCTCGAAACTTAGTCGATTCTTGGCCCTGTTCACTCATTGCAACACTCGGCCTAATATTCTCGTTATCTCTTTTGATATTCACTTCTTGAACCCTATGACTCTTTAGGGGGATACTTTGACACTTAATTGGCATTCGATTCTATGCACTCTTTGCAACAGATTGTTACGCAATACTTAGCCTCTTGCAAGAGACTGTACACACCTTGCAACAATCTATTTGCACTCCTTGCAAAATGAAAATATCACGCTATCTCTTCTGATATCTTGAGTTAAAACATAATTTGTCACTCCTTGCATCAAATTATTGTGCAAGGATTAATTTCTTGCGTGGGCTGTGCACACCTTGCAGCAGTCCCTTTGCACTCTTGGAAAATAGAAGGTTCACGCTATCTCTTCTGAAATTATGATTTGAAACAGACTCTGTCAATTCACTCCTTGTGGAATGTATGCACACATTGCATGAAATCAATGAAGAGAAACAATTGAAACTTATCAAAAAAATTCACAGTTTCAGATACTCAACAACATAACTCATTCATTCCTGAAAGAAAAATAACAGGGAATTGTAAATAGTAGTAACCCCATGAATTGGATAAATTTTCCTATGTTATATGCATTCAAATGAAAATGGCTACAACTCTGATAAAACAAGAACTAAAACCTCAACAACAATTAAATCACAACAATCTCCTACTAACTTGGAACAACCTTATTCGGGAATACAACACCTATATCTATTTCAGAGGGTTCTTACTATTCCCTTCAACTACTCGTCCTCTCGAAAAAATACCTAACCACTACTTAAGTTTAGTTACATTAAAGTATAGGAGTGAAAATCCAAGATCATTCATAATCATTTAGCTCCCAAGCGTTTGATCTTCTTCAGTTTTCGATCATTTTCAAAAACCGATTTGCAGGAAACACCAACGGTTAAGATTTTGAAATGATCCAAATGTGTGCTAAGGTGTTGAGTTGTCTCTCGACGTGTTCTTTCTAACAATGCTCCTGCATCATACTCCCTTGGGATAAAAATTCATGGACTCTTGTCCATGAGCTCCTGCACTCACTTTCCATGCTTCTAGATATCAACTTCATTTTCCCAAATGACATCTTCTATCGAGTGTCCCTTCCACTTGAATAAATATTCAAAATAGGTCTTTGTCGTAGTATTGTTTCCAATACATTGATCAATGATCCTCTCCATCTATGGATTTTTTGCTACAGACATCTTTTTTTCCCACTAAATATTTTTTTGACCTTTTGTTTCTCCTACTTCATCTTCCCTATAATGATACAGGTCTGATATGTTGAATATGGGTGATATGGCCACATCATCTGGAAACTCAATCTCATAGGCATTTTCATCAAATTTCCTTAAGATCTTACATGGCCCTATCTTATTCATATTCAACTTGTTATATGTTACCCTAGGGAACCTTTATTTGTTGAGGTGTGCAAGCACTTGATCTCCTACTTCAAATTGAAGTTCTCTTCCATGACGATAAATCATGTGCTTGTACTCTTTGCTAGATTTCTGTAACTGCTCTCTAATTCGGCTATGGAGATTTTGTATTACTGTAGAAAAATATTATGCTCCAATGATTTTGATCTCACTCTGTTCCAAGTCTCTCAACTCAGATACTCCTCTTGGCTGCATTCCATACAATATTTGGAATGGGATCTTTCTAGTGCTCCTGTTTAGTGAGTCAATGTATGAAGATTTTGTTTGTGGAAGAATCTAATCCCACTAACTATGATGCTGAGTGACCAGACTCCTCAATAAGTTCCCCAAACTTATGTTCACCACCTCAGTCTGTCCATCTATCTGAGGGTGATAAGTTGAGCTGAAGGACAAATATGTCCCCAAATTCTTCCACAATGTTCTCCATAAATGACCAATGAATTTGGTATCTCTGTCTAAGACAATACTTTTGGGTAATCCATGAAGTCAAACAACTTCCTTGAAAAATAAATTTGCAACATCTGTTGCATCACTAGTATTTTGGCATGGGATAAAGTGTGCCATTTTTGAGAATTTATCCACCACCACAAATATGGAATCACATCCTTTTTGTGTTCTTGGTAGTCCCAATGCAAAATTCATGGTTATTTCATCCCAAGGCCTCTATGGTATTGGCAATGGTTGATACAATCCAGTGTTCTGTCGTTTTCCCTTTGCATGTTTGCATATCCTACATTTGTTTACACACTTTATCACTTATGACCTCATACTTGGTCAATAATATGCATTTTTGAACTGTGCAAATGTTTTATCATGGCCGAAATGTCCAACCAATCCTCTAATATGCTTTTCCTTCAAAAGGTTATCCCTCATTGAGCATTTTGGTATGCACAACTAATTTCCCTTGAACAACAATCATTGTTGAACCATTTACTCTTTCAGCTGGCTTCTGTCTCTTAGCACAAGATTTCCACATGCTTTGTATGCTTCCTTAAAGTTTGGATAATCACTATACATTTCCTTAAGGTGTTCAAACCCTAAGGTCTTCACTTGAAACTCATGTAGAATCAACCATCTCATCCTTAATGGGCCAACAACTTTGTTATCATTTCCATAAATATTTTTTATGACAAAAGTAAAATCATTCATAAACTGAATTCACTTTGCATGTCTTTGATTCATTTTTTCTTTTCTGGTTATGAATTGTAAAGCCTGGTTATAACTATACAACAAAAATTCCTTTGGAACATGGTAGTGCCTCCATTTATTCAAGGATTTAATTATGGCATAAAATTCTTTATCATATGTGGAGTGCTTTCTCTTATTCTCATTCAACTTCTCACTGAAATATGCAACTGGTTTATTATCCTGGCTCAAAACTGCTCCAATTGCAACTCCACTTGCATCACATCTCACTTGAAATGTCTTCCCAAAATTTGGCAAGGCCAAAATTGGTTGTTCTTTTATCTTCTCCTTCAATATATTGAAGCTCCTCTCGGATTATTCTGTCCATTTAAAAGACGTGTGCCTCTTCTTCACGATATTCTTCATTGGTGCACAAATTCCACTGAAATATCTAACGAAATTCCTATAGAAAAACACCAATCCATGGAAGCTTCTTATTTTAAACATACTCCTTGGTGATGGTAATTATTTGATTGTTTTCACCTTCTTTGAATCCTTCTTCAATTCATTTGAAGAGATCACAAAACCCAAGTAAATGAGTTATATCTTCATAAAAGAGGACTTCTTCAGATTTATCAACAACTTCTCTTGTTGTAGTCTCCTCATCACTAATGCCATGTGTCTCAAATGCTCCTATTTAGTCTTGATAAAGACCAACATATCATCTATATATACAACCAAAAACTTACCAATAAAACATTTCAATATTTCATTCATCAACCTCATAAAAGTACCTGGGGCATTTGTTAAAAAAAATGGAATCACAAGCCACTCATACAACCCTTCATTTGTCTTAAAGGATGTTTTCCACTCATCAACTTTCCTCATCCTTATATTGTGATATACACTTTTCAAATCTATATTAGAAAAGAAATCTGCTCCACTTAAGCAATCGATTAAGTCATCCATTCTTGAAAAAGGAAATATTTACATGATGGTGATCTTGTTAATGGATCTCGAGTCTATACACATTCTCCATCCTCCATCCTTTTTTAGACTCAACATAGTTCGTATTGCACATGGACTTAAGATTTCTCTAACCAAACCCTTGTCTAACAATTCCTGGAATTGGTTTTTTACCTCCTCATTCTCTTGAGGTGTCAATTTGTATGCTTCTTTGTTTGGCATAATTTCTCCTGGTATCAAATCAATATGATGGATGATACTTATGATGTGTGGCAATGAGTTAGGCAACTCATCCACTGCTATGTTAGCAAAATTATCCAACAACTCCTGAACTTCCTCTGGTAAATAATCCATCAAAGTACTTGTAAGGACAACTCTGGGTTTTCTCACCACAACAAACTACATCTCCTACCCATTCTTGAATTCACTCGAGATTTCCTTCCAACTCATGAGAAGTATGCTTGTGTTGGATTCCTCTTTTACTTTCTTCTCCTCTATTGGCAACAACATGTGTGTCCTACCATTCTTCTTCAACGTGTAAGTATTTTTTCTCCCATCATGAATGATATTTCTATGAAGCTACCATGACCTTCCCAACAAAACATGGCATACATCCATGGGAATCACATCACATAGAATGTCATCTCTATATCCTCCTATTTTAAATTCAATGACGCATTGTTTAGTGACCATTACTTGGTATCCTTTCTGCAACCATGGGACTTTATATGTCTTCGGATGTGTATTTGTCTCCAGATCCAATTTCTCCACCATATCTATGGATACTAAGTTAGCAGTGCTCACACTATCAATTATCACCTTGCATACTTTGTCTTTAGTCTTGCAAGTTGTCCTGAATAGACTGTTCCTCTGCACTAGATTTTCAATTTATGGCTCTAGATTTAAGAGAACCTTCATCAACATTAGGGATTTCCATCCTCTTCACCTTCTACTTCAACATTTATTTTATGTTCTTCCGAAATGTGAGCTATACCTCATCCTTCTTTATTGTTCTCAGGACATCCCCAAGACACATGTCCTATCTTTCCACAGGCATAACACCTTACTTCTCCCCCTCTTCTTCTTCCTATTCCTCTAGAAGAAATTATTCCACCAACTTGTCTCCATCGATAACTTCCTCCTCTTTCTAAGTGATTGTTTGGTTTCTCAGTCTCACCTTTGGAATTTTGTTTCTTATCATGGGAAAATCCCTTGCCTTTGTTTGGGATTCAACCTTTGTTTCATTGACACTGTTTCCTAGCCAACTTCTTTTCTGCCTTTAGAGAAATCTAATAAGCATCCTCTACTGTCCTCACTAACATCATGTTGATCTCATCCTAGATTTCATACCTCAAACAATTTATATACCTGGAAACGTTTTCCTCATCCTTATCTCACTGTCAAGTCCTAATATTCAACATGTAGAAATCGTCCATGTACTCTTTCACTATCATACCCTTCTATTTCAGGTTCCACAACTTCCTAAACAAATTTATCTGATAATATTTGGGCATGAATTTAGCCTTCAATTTGGCTACCATTTTGTCCCAATTATTTATCTCTTGTTTTCCTTTTCTTCTCCTCTCAGCATCCAGTTCATCCCACAACAATTTTTCATGTCCTTTTATCCTAGTGACAAGATGTCTAACCTTTTTTTCCTCATCGAAATCTTCATAGTCTAAATATTTCTCCATGGATCTTAACCAATCCAACAATTCTTCAACATCCAAGTTTCCTTCATACATTGGGATCTCTATCTTTCCTCTAGCTCCCAATTAAACAACCATTCTCAGCAAGCGTTCCTCGACAACATTTTCCCCTGTAGCTTCTTCGAATTATATTTCTTCACTTTCTGCATCACTGATGTCCCCAACATTAGGTGCATGTTAGGTAGAAATATTGTCTTTTAATTCTGTTGTAGTAATTGCCCAACTATTTAATTTTTCAAGATGAGGTTCATAGGATTACAAAGCACATGCACTATATATGCAGGACTGAAGTAGAAATAATCTAATCTAAATTGTTGAAATGAAATTAATCTAGGAAAGCATCGAAAGACTAGCTAGGAAGGCAGGAAATTACATAAGGGAAAAACAATACAACATGTGAAGAGTTGAACGACAAATGACATATGTGAGTTCACACAATATATCAATCTCAAATTATATTACTAGAGTCAAAAGAAAAATCATGAAAGAATAACAAATCTAAGAATCCCCTTCTCCTAATTACAAGACGAAATTATGAATTACATGATCAATTATGAATAACATCCTCCAATTATGAATAACATGATCCAATTATGAATAACATGATGACCCTCATGAAGAGAGAACGCTCTCTTATATACATGAGTGTCATAATTACAGTTCCACTATTATCTCAACCACTCTCAACTACTTTCCCATTATGACAAGATAGGATCCCCTCAAATCCTCCATACATCTCTCACATATCTTAGATAAGATATGCCAACCAAATCTTGCATGATCTTCTCCTTGAGATCTCTTTCAGATCTTCAAAGTTTGAAGATGTAATTCGTATTTGAGGATAGGTGGTGAATTTTGACTTTGTTGAAATATTTACATATGCCTGCACACATCATCAAACTCATCCAACCTTGATATATAATGAAAATATGTTATTTTTCTAATATTTAATCACAAATTAACTTATAATACTAAAATGAATAAAGTGGAAAATAATAAGATGAAACCCAAATGTATTTATGGAAATGGTATGATAAAATGTTAATGGGACGATGGATGTAACGATCTCCATGTTACGACCACAACTCTGACAACAGGTGCAAATTTTTTTGTGTTAAAAGTGTGTGCACGTGTGTAGATGAGAAATAGACAAACTAGACTGTACGATGCCACCCTACGACTAACAAGACACAACTACCATGAGCACCACAAGAAGACACAAGACGCTCAACAATAACAACAAGCATTAACGATCATATATATACGGCACACAACTCACACCTTAACGACCTACTGGGTTATGCACAGTACCAACATAGAAGGAAGAATCCATGGTAGTAGATTTTACTATTTCTACACATGAAGGCAGGGCGTTTAATCTTAGTTCTCTTCTCCAGAGAGAGAAAAGGTAATATAGGCTCCTAGCTGACTGCTCAGGCGGAAACTAGTAATATCCATCAGGTGTGTCGCAAGAGTGGAAACCCTGCCTTTAAAGGGCCCGAGATTCTTGATATGGCACTGGATTCTTTACACAAAAATACGCACAAACCTAGTCTTAGATACTAGGCTACAGGGAGTTGTCCACATCCCGCCCAACACAAGCATACCATGCAATGCAGGAGAACCAAGCACTACAAAATCAAGGGCAACCACGACCCCGATCGAAGACGTAATTTAGAAGGACTCCGACATCGACCAACCCTAGAGAGGCTTATTGACTTCAATTACAACCATTTACTCCATTGGACTTCTATTAGACGACGGGTTACCACTCGGCCTTAAAAATGTACCATTAGCTAACTGCAATCCCCACTTAATGAATTGTAATAACTTACCTTACTAACTTTCAAGGACGTTACATGATATGTTTATCAATAACCATTACAATAGCATACTAATCATGTACTGCATTACAGTTACCTCCTTACCTTGCAATGAGATAACATCCACATGACCTCTTGTAAGGTAGTATCCATAATAACCAATCTCGGCATCACAATTACTCTTTATATGATATCAATTACAAGAACATTCCCATATTCCTACCCATCTGATCACCATACATTAAATTTCCATCACACTTTATACTACCCAACTAAGTATAAGGATGACCCTTGCACCTTAGAATTGATCTACAATAATTACCTTAACTACTTCCTAAAATGATTAACATCGGTATTCAACCATACCCCTAACCTTATCAATACCATAAGCCTACATTAAACATTACTTCACATTGATATTCATCATTAATAACGTTCTCCATACATGACATCTTATGTGTTAGTATCAATAATATCCAGCAACATTTAAGCTACAATCACATGACCAAAAGTTATATTTATTCTTGATACAATTATGTAATGAATCGTTCCGCCCACGTAAATGGAAATCAATTAATAGTCATCAATTAAATTACCCTAATCATAATCATAACATCACTTTCTATACTGCAATAACGTTTCTATTAAATAGCAAGAATTTATTTTTCTGATACTACAACTTTTGTATTACATTAATATTCAACTAAATAACAATAACATTCCTATTAAATAAAAAGAATTTACTTTTCTCTTACAGTAACTTTTATATTATATTAATATTCAACTAAATAACAATAACATTCCTATTAATAATCAGAATTTACTTTTCTATTACAGTAACTTTTATATTGAATTAATATTCAACTAAATAACAATAGCATTCCTATTAAATAGAAGAATTTACTTTTCTATTACAGTAACTTTTATATTATATTATTATTCAACTAAATCCAAGGTCCTACCTTTACGTTACCATAACTTTTGTATTCTAATAACAAATCAATGGAACTACCAAGAACTACAGATTATCCTTATCACTACTTTTACATTGATTACCAATGTAATTAAATAACCATATTATCCTTATCGTTAACTTTACATTGATTACCAATACAATTAAAATAACCAGATCAGAGATTAGCCATATCGTTACCTTTATGTTAAGTAGTCGTACAATTACAATTAACATTACAATTAGAAACAACACTGATTTTACCCTTACGCATTCAATAACATCATATAATCGCTCCAGAATTTATAAGAAGAGGGTGCAATAACTATACCCGCCTTACAATTACAATTAACATTACAATGAGAAACGACACTGATTTTACCCTTACGCATTTCCATATCATTATATAATCGCTCCAGAATTTATGAGCAGAGGGTGAAATAACTATACCCGCCTTAATATCACTGTTGAGATTGGCAGGGGCAAATTAAAGGAGCAGCTTGGGTTTATAGGCAGTCGTCAGAATTAAAATCCAAAAATGAGGAAACAGTGCTATCATTATTGACCACGCTATAACCAAAACTCCTGGCAACCACCCACCATTATTAAAACAAAAACGCAGGCATGAGAAGGATCTGGTAAATAAATAGAAATGTGGGAAGAATACGCCAGAACTTTGCAACAAACAAACTATTGCCACCTAACCCTTCCACGAAAAGCAATGTAGGATGAAATAATCATGTAAATAATAGATTGACACTTGCCGAACACCCAAGGGCCAAGTCAGGTCCTGCGTAGGTGGATTGAATGAAAGATGGTTTAAAATATCGCACCAGCCAAACTTTGTCATAGGAATGAAAGGTATGGTTTACAGTGGACGCCCGCAGGTGGAGACATAATTGCATTAACCCGGGCGCAGGGTGCACAACAACCCAGGGTTGGATTGGCACGCCCCTCGCTAGAAATACTCCAATGTCGCACTCATGTCAATTTTTTCAGTGTTTGGAAATAGTGATTGCAGCTCTGAGGATTCGATGTGTGAAGCCACTCTTAGAAGCGCATTCAAGGTTCAGATCAACTCTAAGCAAATTTAAGTATTTTGGAAGACCTCTGTGCAGATTGTTGTGTTGTCTAATAGGAGCCTCTTCACTTTCTTAGAGACTATTTTTCTCCATTTTAACGATATTGATGGATTTCAGTGTTCGCTTCGTCTCTATGAAATTTTTTCAATAGTTTTGGTAGTAACCTTTGCTGGAAGACCTTGCAGGAAATTACCTTTATGGTACAATGAGGATCGGAGTTACATTGAACCACGGAAAGAAGTACAAGGCGAAGAATATCATGGTTTCAGAAGAAACAGGAGCTTGGAGGAGATTTAATCTTCTACGATGTTCTAGCAGTGTGCAAGAATCTAGGAATAACGATAATGCACTCATGGCTTTAAGCGACGGGCAGAAACGGGGGCATATTGGGAGGCTTAGTGATTTTGATGGATGTGAACGACTTGTTCCTGGCATGTCTTCTGAGAGAACAAGAAGTATTGGTGTTAAAGAGCTAAATTCACAGTTTTTCAATTTACTCTGCAAAGATTGTACAGACCGCACGTTCATACTGGCAGATCGACTGGTATTATGTGTAATCAGTCTCTGAGAAGTTCATTTCTTGGAAATGATCAGAGGATTATACTAGGGAGCTCTCACGGAGCGCTGCGTCGGAAACCTCCAGGCAAGGGAACAAGAATTCCCATGGTCACATATGAAAGAAAAAAAAAAACGCCCCAGCCATTCACTTAACCTTGACGCAAAGCTCCAATCGAGCCAAAAATAAAACGCCCCGGCAAAATGTGAATAATGCCTACAAAATGTAAAATCGCTTCATAAACAATACCCACCAATGAAATTCCCATAGTAAGGAGAAAACGTAGAGAAAACATCCCTTCACGACCAACGCGGGGAGGTACGACCCAAGGCATAAACGTTTAACCATTAAATCGCTGAGCAAATTCACCCAAAAAAAACGCAGTATGTAAATTCCCATTAAACAGAACGCCCAATGAAAAAGGAGAAAACCTACTGGAAAAAAAAAACGCCCACTATATATCAATGCAACGTCCGCAGAATACTATATACAATGAAAACAAAATAGCCATAAACCCCAACCATTTACCAAACCCTAAAACTGAAACAATTATAAAAATGAGAATCTTCAGAGTTTAAAGGACAAGGAAAAGACATTTTACATCCATACAATCATAATCTCAACAGTGAATAACTAATCACTCTACTCTACTAAGTAACATGAGCATACCCTTGCCTTGTTGCTTGCCGCAATGAACTCATGTGCTCCTCGCTGCTCTGTTTCCTTGTTGCTTTCTGACCGTAGAGACTGCACCGGTACCTCCCAGCCAAACGCTAGGGGTACACTGCTTCCCCCTCAGCCCCCCGAGCCGCAAAGGGGCCACACACAATCCAAACAGTACATAGCTTCCCAGCTCGCCTCCAAGGCTGAGCTACCACTCAAGTCAGCTGAGAAAATCCCCAACTCCTACAAGCTATCAGTCCAGCTCTCCGTTTTTGCAGTATAACAATCCTCACACAAAAACAAATCCTCTTCTTTTCCCCCATCCCCTTTCTTTTATCCTCTTTTTGACCTAATCACACTTTTCTTTGTAGGTTTTTCCTCAAAAACCCTAAATCCCATTTCTTTTAAGCCCCCCCCCCCTTTTTTTTTCTTTTATTATTTTTTGAAAACTCAAAGAGGTAAATGCGCTAAGCATCTTTTCATTATGTTTTTTTTTGTTTAATTCATATACATATATTTTCTTTTAAACTCCCATTAGTTAACTAATTAATTTCTTCTTTTCAAATTTACAACCACCTAATTGAATTAATTTATTAAATCTTTTTATTTTACCCTACACACTTTAGGAAGACTCACATTAGCTTAAGTGGGTTTTTTTTGTTTAATATTATTATTAGCACCTATATTGTTAGAGCTAGCTTAGCAGGGAATAAATTTCTAATGTTATTTGCATGGCAGAGCTACTGTGAGCTAGAATATCCAAGCATTGTCATTAGGAGATTGTTAAGCTTCGAGTATCATGTTAGGGCGAAGTAGTACCTTTCTAAAAGATAAATTATCAAGATTATTACGGGGAATGAGGAAGGGCCTTATGTCTGCAATTAAGGAAGGACTTACTTTATGAATTCAATTAAAGGAGGAATCGTTTCATGTATTTAATTAAGGAAGGAAACTTCTTGGATTAGGTGGAGGTTGAAAATCATAGGGGTAATGAATATTTAATGTATAGTCTTGAATTATGTTTTTTTTTTTTTACATAGGACTCAATTCTGAACTGGTGACGCCTTGTTAGGGCAATTGTTTAAGGATTTATTAGGGTGTTAATGTCTTAGGGCTATTTAGACTGACTTCCTCATCCAAATTATTGTGACGTGCCCTTCAGGACGCACCAAATTTTTCCAAGGGTGCCACTCACCTCTTGAATTTCTTTTGTGCGACGTTCCCTTCAGGATGCACCACGTGCTCCAAGGGTGTCACTCGCCAACTGAGTTTCTGTTGTGCGATGTGCCCTTCAGGATGCACCATGTGCTCGAAGGGTGCCACTCGCCAACTGGACTGATAGGTAGACATCTATAACCCCTGGAGTCAGCACTCTGCCAGGTGAACTTGTGGTAGACAAAGGGTTCTAAGGAATAAGACCCCTACCTTATTGCGCGCCCCTTAGAATCATCGTGAGCGACTGTCGCAATATTCCCTCATGACATCATGGATCCTCTCGAACTAGGTAATCGTTAACCTACAGTTCGAGCCACGGAGGGAGTGCTAGTAGGCGGTGGCAGGGATGTTGTCCACCCCTCTCCCTCAACCTCTCTGCAAATCGTGTGTGGCCCCTTTACTCCATATGTGAGTCTGGTCGACAAGCTATCGTCAGCCTGCATCATCGACAATCATGTCAGAAATGTCAACTTCAAATCATCAAATCAAATGAAACATCATAGTAAACATATCAACCCAAAAGCACACTCCCTGACTCAGTCCAGAGTCCAAGGGGGTTCTATCAATGCCTCTGCATCCTCAAGGTCAAAAACCCTTCACACTCAATAAAATTGAGTCAATAGCACCTATCTACATCAAATAGTAACACATCATGTCATCTGTCAATTGAATCATAATCAAGTATAAATGGTCTAACATCATAAAAGTACAGATCACTTGCGAGAAAGTGTCCTCAAATAATAAGTTTTCTCAGTGCGCCAGAGCAGGATGTTACATACACCCCTCTTAGTCTAAACTTCATCCCGAAGTTTCTCAGTATAAATGCAGAAATAAAGTATCATAGTATCATAAGTCTATCTATCAAACAAAAATGGAAATTGTTGATGCATATCATATGCGTGCTCCCAGGTCGCCGAGTGGGGACTATAACTGTCCCACTAGACCTTGGCCTGATCTACCGTTCGACGTCATAACTATAGAATGTGATTATCTAAGATGCGTACCGGCTCATCCATGAGCGCTCCCTCATCCGATACCTGCAAGGAACTCAGGTCAATCACATGTTTAGGATCGCTATTATAATGTCTCAAAACAGATACTTGAAAAACATCATGCATACGCCTCAAAGAATCAGGCAAGGCTAGTCGATAGGCCGCGGGCCCCTTTCTCTCCACAATCTCAAAAGGGCCCATGAACCTAGGAGAGAGTTTATCGCCCTTTCCAAACGTGATCGAACGCTTATGTGGTTTAAACCGCAAGAAAACGCGGTCACCGACCTCGTAACTACGGTCGACTCGGTGCGCATCGTCATAACTCTTTTGTCGATCCTGAGCTTCTTTAATCCTTTGTCTTATGGTTTGCATTTGCTCTTCCATTTCTTGGATCGCTTCTGGCCCCACTAGGACCCTATCCTCAAGCCGATCCCAACTCAAGGGCGTCCGACATGGTCGCCCATAAAGAAACTCAAAAGGAGCCATATTTATGGTTCCTTGATAACTGTTGTTGTAAGCGATCTCTACTAGAGGAAAGAATTCCTCCCAATGCCTTTGTTGGTCCATCACGTACATGCACAACATGTCTTCCAAGGTTTGGTTCGTTCGTTCGGTCTGCCCATCAGTCTCTAGGTGATACACAGTACTGAAATTAAGTTGGGTTCCTAATGCCTCTTGGAAACTCGTCCAAAATCATCCAGTAAACACCGATCCTTGATCGGATATAATCTTCTTAGGCACGCCATGTAACCTCACAATCTCACTGATGAAAACTCTCGCTATGTCAGGTGCCTAATACGTCGTACGCACAGGAATAAAGTGAGCACTCTTCGTCAGAGTGTCTACTACTACAAAAATCGAGTCGTGTCTCCTTGCCATCAGTGGCAATACAACAATGAAATCCATCGAAATACCTTCCCATTTCGATTATGGAATGGAATGTGGTTGAAATAAACCTGCCAGGTGTCTATGTTTAGCCTTTACCTGCTGACACTCTAGACATCTAGCCACAAAGTTGACTATGTCAGCCTTCGTTCCCTTCCAAAATAATAATGGTTTAGGGTCTACCCTCATCTTCGTAACTCCTGGGTGAGCCATGTAAACTGCTATATGAGCCTCGCTCAGGATCAACATCCTCAACTCGTCGCTTGGCGGTACGTAAATCCGACTTCTAAACCTCAATAAACTGTCGCTATCAAATGATTATCCCTCATATCGTGGTACCATCGTTGTGTTTTGTCCAATAAAATCCTTGAATTCCTTGTACCAGTCATCATCACGCTGTAAGGTGAGAATATTTTCACGTAGATTCGTCTGAAGAGATAACACCGAAAATATGCGTGGTCTCCGACTCAAAACATCAGCTACTCTGTTCACAATTCCCTTTATGTAAGTGATCTTGAAGTCGTACTTGCTAAGAAATTCTGACCAATGTCGTTGTCGTGCATTTAGGTTGCTTTGCGTGAAAAGGTGTTGCAGCCAACAATGATCAGTCTTTAATTCAAATTTTCGTCCAACAAGGTAGTGTCTCCAAACCTTCAAGGTATAAACGATGGCTAATAACTCCAAGTCATGCGTCGCGTAGTTGTCCTCATGCCTTCTCAGCTTCCTCGAAATGTAAGCAATCACTTGTCCGTCTTGCATCAAGACTCCACCTAAACCTTCCTTGGATGCATCAGTGCATACCAAGAAGTCTGCGTCTATATCAGGGACCTTTAGTATCGACGCGGTTGTCAACAAATCTTTAAGCCTCCGAAATGCTTCCGCGCATTTCTCTTTCCAAACAAACTTCTTGTTTTTCTTCTGCAATTCCGTGATTGGATTTGCTCTCTTCGAAAACCCCTCGACAAACCGTCGATAGTATCCTGCTAAACCCATAAAACTACACACTTCTGTGACATTCGTCAGCGCATGCCATTCCATAATAGCCTCAACCTTGGCTGGATCCACGGCGATACCTTCGCCGAAGATGACATTCCCTAAGTAGTGAATCCTCGATTGGTAAAAAGAGTATTTGGACAACTTCCCATACAATTTGTGTTCTCATAAACATTGTAGTACCAAGCGCAAGTGCTCATCATGCTCCTCCGTCGTCCGAGAGTAGATCAAGATATCGTCAATGAACACTTGGACGAACTTGTCCAAGTACTCACGAAACACCCTGTTCATCAAGCTCATGAATACCCCTGGGGCATTTGTCAGTCCAAAAGGCAAAACCGTAAACTCGTAATGTCCAAATCTCGTCTTAAAGGCGGTCTTAGGGATGTCATCCTCCTTGATCCGTAACTGGTGATACCCGGATTGCAAATCGATCTTGGAGAACACCGTCGCACCCTTCATTTGATCGAACAGATCATCAATTCTAGGTAAGGGATACTGATTCTTGATCATTTCCTTGTTTAGTTGATGGTAGTCAATGCAAAGACTCCATGATCCGTCCTTATTTTGTATGGAAATAACTGATGCACCCCACGGTGACACACTAGGACGTATCAGTCCCAGGTCCAACAATTCCTTCAGTTTCATTTTCAACTCTTGCAACTCAGGGGTCGACATCCAATAAGGCGTTCTTGCTATCGGTTCGGTTCCCGATTTTAGGTCTATGGTAAATTCCAGTTCCCTTTCCGGTGGCATCCCAGGAAACTCCTCTGGAGATATGTCCGCAAACTCCTTCACCACCGAAAGTTGTTCTAGACCTTTCGCTACTCCCTTCCCCTTTAGTGCGAGCATCGCATAAAGCTTGCACCCATTGTGCATACTCTTCTGCAACTGTAAGGAAGAGACGAACCTCAGGGAAACTCCCTGGTTCCGTCCTACTATCACCGTCTCTGTCCTTCATCCTCGACCAAGCTCAACCATTCCGTTTTACAGTGGAGTATTGCCTCCTACGATTCCAACCAATCCATACCAATAACGACATCATAATATCCTAAGATCATGACGTACAGGTTGACCCTCATGTCAAACTCTCCCGGGCTAAGGGAACAACCCGTAACCCTTCCTCTGACCTTTTGTTTGGCTTCTGAAGCCATCTCTATGAAGCTAAACTCATCCAGAACGACTGCCTTCTGGACGACATCGTGCAAGACTTGAGGCATCAAGACATTTAAACCTTTGCACGCAGGCAACCGTTAAGGCCCAACACGAACCTGATGACCCTAAGATTCTCCGTGTTAAGGTGAGGAGCGCACTAGAGCAGCGCCATAAAACGTGGCTCATACTCGAGCACCGTACGACCTCCCTATCGTAAAGTGTTGAAATCATTGAGATGACGCTCAATGAATTCCTCTGAAAGACACCTCTCTCGGAACCGTTCCTCGAACAGTTCCCATGACACGTCTTCAACGACCTTGTTCAGCTGCGGTAGGAGCATCTTCCACCATAGAAGAGCGCTCCCCTTCTGTTGAAATACCACCATGCGGACCTTCATGTTGGAGGTATAATTGTGAACTACGAAGCACATCACCATCTTTTCCAACCATGCCTCGGTGGCTGCGCCTTCCGGGGCACCCAAGAACTCAAGAAAATTTGACCTTCTCAAGTTCTTGGTGAGAGCTACCTATAATGGCCGGTGCTCGCAGCGGAACCTCAGTGGGTTCCGGTGCCTTGGCCTCGTCTCTGTCCAATCGGATGATCAGTGCCTCAGACATGCGCTGAAAAGACCTCATCAACATCACGACATCGCCAACTGCGATCTGCTCCTGTCCACGAACATGCTTGCCTCCCTGGGGGTCAGACCCCTCAGGTGTGGATGCTATTGGAGGCATCATGCCTCCTCCCAAGCACCCTGTCATCTACCTCTGCGGCGTCCTCTAACCATGATCACCATGCACACGCACAATCAACTCGATCCGTAATAGTATAATAAAATCAACTCAAGTCAATGAAAGTCGTAGCGAATCCCAAGTCACGGGTCGAACCAGCTCTGATACCATATGTAACGATCTCCTTCATTACAACCACAACTCTGACAACAGGTGCAAATTGTTTTGTGATAAACATGTGTGTGCGCGTGTAGATGAGAAATAGACACACTAGACTCTACGACGCCACCCTACGACTAACAAGACGCAACTACGATGAGCACCACAAGAAGACACAAGACGCTCAATAATAACAACAAGCATTAACGATCATAGATATACGGCGCACAACTCACACCTTAACGACCTACTGGGTTATGCACAGTACGAACACAGAAGGAAGAATCCATGGTAGTATATTTTACTATTTCTCCACAGGAAGGCAGGGTGTTTAATCTTAGTTCTCTGCTCCGGAGAGAGAGAAGGTCAGATAGGCTCCTGGCCGACTGCTCAGGTGGAAACTAGTAATATCCATCAGGTGTGTCGCAAGAGTGGAATCCCTACCTTTAAAGGGCCCAAGACTCTTGATACGACATTGGATTCTTTACACGAAAATATGCACAGAGCTAGGCTTATATACTAGGCTACAGGGAGGTGTCCACATCCCGCCCAACACAAGCATACCATGCAATGAAGGAGAACCAAGCACTACAAAATCAAGGGCGACCACGACCCCGACGGAAGACGTAAGTTAGAAGGACTCCGACATCGACCAACCCTAGAGAGGCTTATTGACTTCAATTACAACCATTTACTCTGTTGGACTTCTATTAGACGACGGGTTACCACTCGGCCTTAAAAATGTACCATTAGCTAACTACAATCCCTACTTAATGAATTGTAATAACTTACCTTACTAACTTTCAAGGACGCTACATGATATGTTTATCAATAACCATTACAATATCATACTAATCATGTACTACATTACACTTACCTCCTTACCTTGCAATGAGATAACATCCACATGACCTCTTGTAAGGTAGTATCCATAATAACCCATCTCGGCATCACAATTACACTTTATATGATATCAATTACAAGAACATTCCCATATTCCTACCCATCTTATCACCATACATTAAATTTCCATCACACTTTATACTACTCAACTAAGTATAAGGATGACCCTTGCACCTTAGAATCGATCTACAATAATTACCTTAACTACTTCCTAAAATGATTAACATCGGTACTCAACCATACCCCTAACCTTATCAATACCATAAGCCTACATTAAACAATACTTCACATTGATATTCATCATTAATAACGTTCTCCATACATGACATCTTATGTGTTAGTATCAATAATAACCGTCAACATTTAAGCTACAATCACATGACCAAAAGTTATATTTATTCTTGATACAATTATGTAATGAATCGTTCCACCCACGTAGATGGAAATCAATTAATAGTCATAAATTAAATTACCCTAATCATAATCATAACATCACTTTCTATACTACAATAGCGTTTCTATTAAATAGCAAGAATTTATTTTTCTGGTACTACAATTTTGTATTACATTAATATTAAACTAAATAACAATAACATTCCTATTAAATAACAAGAATTTACTTTTCTCTTACAGTAACTTTTATATTATATTAATATTCAACTAAATAACAATAACATTCCTATTAATAATCAGAATTTACTTTTCTATTACAGTAACTTTTATATTGAATTAATATTCAACTAAATAACAATAGCATTCCTATTAAATACAAGAATTTACTTTTCTATTAGAGTAACTTTTATATTATTTTATTATTCAACTAAATACAAGGTCCTACCTTTACGTTACCATAACTTTTGTATTCTAATAACAAATCAATGGAACTGAAAAGGACTACAGATTATCCTTATCGTTACTTTTACATTGATTACCAATGCAATTAAATAACCAGATTATCCTTATCGTTACCTTTACATTGATTACCAATACAATTAAAATAACCAGATCAGAGATTATCCATATCGTTACCTTTAAGTTAAGAGTAAATGCTGGCCTTGGTGGTGATGTCATGGTAGTTGTTGTCAGGGTGTTTTATCGTCGAAACTTGAAAATGTGATATCCTCTCTTTTGGAAAAATGCTCTATAGCCTTGACATCCTAGGAACGTAAGGACGTTGTTAATTGTTTACCCTATTGTTGTCGAATAAATGTAATGGTAAGTCGATCATTATAAGGATGTTTAATTCTCAACCTAAAGGGTAAGGTCCTTAACATAAGAGCTTTAATTTATTACGATTTAGATTAGAAATTATTCATGTGTACTCATCTTGGTTGGGTTGATGACTCATCGACTAACGGTTTTAAGGAAGTAATCGATCTACCCTTGTTGCCCTTGAGTCGAAGGTAATGTTTAGTCTTAACTAAGGGTGATCATAATGGTTGCGTCTTGATAGTCGTCGGGTGACAACGTAGAGTCGAGTGTGTCTATTCCCTCCCTTACGCACGCACACACTTTTCACGCACACAAAAAAATAAATTTGCACTAGTTACTGGAGTTGGGTCGTCGTAACAAAGGGGTCGTTACATATGGTATCAGAGTCGGTTTGACCTGCGACTTGGGGTTCGCTACGACTTTCATTGACATGAGTTGGTTTTACTATACTGTTTCTGATTGAGTTGATTATGTGCATGCAGGTAATCATGGTTAGAGGACGCCGCGAAGGTAGACGACGGGGTGCTAGGGGAGGAGGCGAGACGCCTCCAGCAGCATCCATGCCTGAGGGGTCTAACCCCCAGGGAGGCGAGCAGGTTCTTGGGCAGGAACATATATCATTTGGTGATTTTGTTGGGATGAATAGATCCTTCCAGCGCATGTTCGAGGCTCTGATCAGCCGTTTGGACAGAGACGAGGCCAGGGTGCCAGCACCCCCTGAGGTTCTGCCGCGCGCACCGACCATCACAGGTAGCATTCACCGTGAACTCAAGAAGGTAAAATTTCCCGAGTTCTTTGGTGCCCCGGACGGCGTAGCCACTGAGGCATGGTTAGAGGATATGGAGATGTGCTTCGCACTTCACAATTATACCTCCAACGTGAAGGTCCTCATGGAAGTCTTCCAACTGAAGGGGAGCTCTCTTCTATGGTGGAAGACGCTCCTATCACAGCTGAACATGGCCGTTGAGAACGTGTCATGGGAATTGTTTAAGGAATGATTCTGGGAGAGGTATCTTTCTGAGGAATTCATTGAGAATCAGCTCAATGAGTTCAACGCCTTACGACAGGGAGGTCGTACGGTGCCCGAGTACGAGGCACGTTTTATGGAGCTGCTTTGGTATGCTCTGCATCTGAACACTGAGAAGCTCAAGGTCAATAAGTTCGTGTTTGGCCTTAACAGTAGCCAACGTGCAAGGGTTAGGATCCTGGTGTTGTGAACGGTATGGATTGGTTGGAGTCGCATGAGGCGATACTCAATCGTAAGACGAAATGGTTGAGTTGGGTTTATGACGGAGGACTTGTGATTGTAGGATGGAACCGGGGATTATCCCTGAGGTGCGTCTCTTCCTTACAGTTACGGAAGAGTGTGCGCAAGAGGCGCAAGCTTTATGCGATCCTCGCGCTAAACGAGAAAGGAGTAGCGGAAGGCCTAGAACACCTTCCGGTGGTGAAGGAGTTTGCGAATGTATTTCCCAGAGGATTTGCATGGGATGATGCGGGAAAAGGAATTGGAGTTTACCATAGACATGAAACTGGGAACCGAAACGATAGCAAGAACACCTTATCGGATGTCGACCCTGAAGCTGCAAGAGCTGAAAATGCAACTGAAGGAGTTGTTGGACCTGGGACTGATACATCCTAGTGTGTCACCATGGGGTGCACTAGTTATTTTCATACAAAATAAGGACAGATCATGGAGGCTTTGCATTGACTACCGTCAAATGAACAAGGCTGCGATCAAGCATCAGTATCCCTTACCAAGAATTGACGATCTATTCGATCAAATGAAGGGTGCGGCAGTGTTCTGAAAGATCAATTTGCGATCCGGATATCACTAGTTATGGACCAAGGAGGATGACATTCCTAAGACCGCCTTTAAGACGAGATTTAGACATTATGAGTTTACTGTTTTTCCTTTTGGACTAACAAACGCCCCAAGGGTGTTCATGAGTTTGATGAATGGGGTGTTCCGCGAGTACTTGGACAAGTTCGTCCAAGTATTCATTGACGATATTTTGATCTACTCTCAGATGACGGAAGAACATGATGAGCACTTGCGCTTGGTACTACAATGTTTACGAGAACACAAATTATTTGGGAAGCTGTCCAAATGCTCTTTTTATCAATCGAGGATTCACTACTTAGGGCATGTCATCTTCGGCGAAGGTATCGCCGTGGATCCAGCAAAGGTTGAGGCTATTATGGAATACCCTACGCCAACGAATGTCACAGAAGTGCGTAGTTTTATGGATTTAGCAGGATACTATTGACGATTTGGCGAGGGATTTTTGAAGATAGCAGGTCCGATCACGGAGTTGCAGAAGAAAAACAAGAAGTTTGTTTGGACTGAGAAATGTACGGAAGAATTTCGAAGGCTTAAGGAGTTGTTGACAGCAGCGCCGATACTAAAAGTCCCTGACATGGACGCAGACTTCTTGGTATGTACTGACGCATCCAAGGAAGGTTTAGGAGGAGTCTTGAGGCAGGACGGACAAGTGATTGCTTACATTTCGAGGAAGCTGTGAAGGCATGAGGAGAACTATGCGACGCACGATTTGGAGTTATTAGCCATCGTATATGCCTTGAAGGTTTGGAGACACTACCTTATTGGATGAAAATTTGAATTAAAGACTGATCA
>JZKD02S1673839.1:166324-185131 GCA_000966675.3 Picea glauca
TGCAATTAATACAAGGATATGAAGGACCTTGTATGAAAAGTTTGGTGAGTTAGGGTGTGTTCTTATTCTATTAATAAAACCAAGCAGTTAAGATTACCATAAGATATGAAGGACCATGTAGGAAAGGAATTTGGTGTAATGGAGTATGTTCTTAATCTTATATTATTTTAGTAAAAACAAGATTATAAGGATAAATATAAAATATTTATTCAATGCTAAATTTCCTTTTAGTAACTAATTATTGGTGTTGTCTCATGGAGAGTTACGAATTTTACTTTTACATTTATTGTTGAAAATATATAAAAAGATATTATAAATATATCTCATAAGTATAATATGTTTATTAAAAATAGAAATTATTTTCCAGTAAGCAAATTCTATTACTGCACTTATCACGTGAGACTTGTCGTCATAACGAAGTGTCAGGTTGCGACAAATAATAATAATAATAATATTTTAAGGAAATTGAATTGGATGGTACTCTGACGACACTTGTAATGTAAAATTTTTGCCATTGAATTTTTTTAAGGATTATACCTTAATGATATTTTCATTTAGACGTGTTAAGTTGGCTCGTGCTAGATGATTAACATAGACTGCATTTATGACTAGCTTGACGCGACGATTAATCGGGATAGTGGCGAAGTCATTTTCTTATGTTTCCTGTTAAGGGTGTGATTGTTCCTTTTGAATTAATGTGGTATTGAGTTGTAAGCTTGTAATGTGCTTGGTCTGCTTGTGTCAGGTGGGATGTAGACACCTCCATGTTCCTCAAAACAGTCGCCAGCCCGAAGACCTTAAATGGTTAAAAGTGATGGGAACCTGGGCTTGAGCATTTCTTATGTGTCTTGGAGGTCCTAACCATTGCAGGGTAGGATGGGTGGGTAGTATGTCTTATTTATTTGTCGATTGATGGTCGTTCATTGCATGAAGATACTT
Organism: Picea glauca; assembly: GCA_000966675.3. Classification (NCBI taxonomy): domain Eukaryota; kingdom Viridiplantae; phylum Streptophyta; class Pinopsida; order Pinales; family Pinaceae; genus Picea; species Picea glauca. The sequence continues at coordinate 167,264 of JZKD02S1673839.1, forward strand.
GATGTGCATCTTAGGTCATCATGTTCTGTTCGTCGTTGTATGTGTCTTGTTCGTCGTCAGGTGGCGACGTAGAGTCGAATGTGTTTATTACCCTTGTACACACGCGCACACATTGTTTTTTCACTTTATTAAAAAAAAAAATTGTACTTCTCAAGAGCTTCATCGTCGTAACGAGGAGGTTCATTACATATGGTATTAGAGTGGCTTCAACACGCGACTTGGGATCGCTACGGATTTCATTGACATGGTTGGATTATACTATTTTTAATCGATTTGATTGTGTGCATGCAGGTCATCATGGTTAGAGGACGCTGCGGAGGTAGACGACAGGGTGCTAGAGGAGGAGGCGTGATGCCTCCAATAACATCCACACCTGAGGGGTCTAACCCCCAGGGAGATGAGTAGGTTCTCATACAGGAGCAAATAGCAGTTGGTGATGTAGTTGGGATGATGAGATCTTTTCAGTGCATGTTTGAGGCACTGATCAGCCATTTGGACAGAGATGAGGCCAAGGTGCCGACATCCACTGAGGTTCTTTCGCGCCCTCAAGAAGGTCAAGTTTCCCAAGTTCTTTGGTGCCCCGGATGACGCAGCCACCGAGGCATGGTTGGAGAACATGGAAATGTGCTTCACACTTCTCGATTATACCTTTAACATGAAGGTCCACATGGTGATATTTCAACAGAAGGGGAGCACTCTTCTATGGTGGAAGATGCTCCTATCGCAGCTGAGCATGGCAGTCGAAGACGTGTCATGGGAACTGTTCGAGGAATGGTTTCGAGAGAGGTACCTTTCAGAGGAATTGATTGAGCGTCGGCTCAATGAGTTCAACGCCTTACGATAGGGAGGTCGTACGCTGCCCGAGTATGAGGCAAGTTTTATGGATCTTCTCTGGTATGCTCCGCACCTTAACATGGTGAAACTTAAGCTCAATAGGTTCATGTTTGGCCTTAACGATAGCCTGCGTGCAAAGGTTAAGATTTTGATGCCTCAAACCTTGCACGATTCCATCGAGAAGGACCTCATAGCAGAGGAAGAGCTTATCAGTGGGGGTCAGACCAGGACTCTAGCAAGACTAGTAGGGTAGGTTTCAGCTGGAACATAGAAACACTAGCTACCAGTGATACATACACCGGGATATCATGGCTTCTAGAGGGGATCCACTTTTACTACACCCTAGTGACTTACGCCTCAACAGTGGGCACCTTATCAGGGACCACCGCATGAGCAACAATGTCGACTGTAGCAACAACAGTTTAGGCCTATTCAACAGAACATACCTAGGTTCTAGGACGATGGGCTATCGTCTTCTACTTCGGGTACCAGGGCTACTGGGCTGAAGAAGGGGTGTTGGATGTGTGGGGAGCCACACTAGCAGCGCAACTGTCCTGTGGAGAGGACCTGAGCATCTGGATCAGCAAGACCCACTACCGTGGGAGATATGGGCAAGGCCCATTGGATTCATGCAGCGGTGAATAACCTCCAGGGAGAGCATCAGTCGATTGTGCTCGAGACAACATGTACTTTCACTAGCCAGACCCTTCGTATTTTTATAGATCCTGGTGCTACTGAGAGATTCATTTTCGGTGCACCGCTAAAAAGGATTAAGGTAAAGGCAGTCAAACAGGATGAGTTTAGCTTCATGAAGATGTCTTCTAGAGCCAAACAAAAGGTTGGAGGAAAGGTTATGGGTGGTGTCGTTAAACTGGGAAAGTTTGTCACAAGGGCCAACCTATACGTCACGATCCTAGGATCTTATGATGTCATGATTGGTATGGATTGCTTGGAATCACATGAGGCGATACTCAACTATAAGACAAAATGGTTGAGCTTGGTCGATGACGAAGCACAGAGACATGTGATTGTAGGACGGAACCAAGGAATTTCCCTAAGGTTCATCTCTTCCTTACAACTACAGAAGAGTATGTGCAAGGGGTGCAAGCTTTATGCGATCATTGAGTTAAACGAGAAGGGAGTAGCAGAAGGTCTAGAACACCTTTCGGTGGTGAGAGAGTTTGCGGACGTATTTTCGAAGGGGTTACCAGGGATTTCGTCGGAGAGAGATTTGGAGTTTACCATAGACCTAAAACCGGGGACTGAACCAATAGCAAGAATGCCTTATCAGATGTCAACCCCGGAGTTACAATAGTTGAAAATGCAACTAAAGGAGTTTTTGGACCAGAGACTGATACGTCCTAGTGTGTCACCGTGGGGTGATCGGTTATTTTCATATGAAAGAAGGATAGATAGTGGAGGATTTGCATTGACTACCATAAATTGAACAAGGCCACGATCAAGAATCAATATCCCTTGCCAAGAATAGATGATCTGTTTGATCAAATGAAGGGTGCCATGGTGTTCTCCAAGATCGATTTGTGATCAAGGTATCACCAGTTGTGGATCAAGGAGGATGACATCCCTAAGACCACCTTTAAGATGAGATTTGGACATTACGCATTTATTGTTTTACCGTTTGGACTGACAAACACCCCAGGGGTATTGATGAGTTTGATGAATGGGGTGTACTACGAGTACTTGGACAAGTTCGTCCAAGTGCTCATTGATGATATTTGGATTTACTCTCATAAGATGGAGGAACATGAAGAGCACTTGCGCTTGGTACTACAGTTTCTGCGAGATCATAAATTGTATGGGAAATTGTCTAAATTCTCTTTTTATCAATCGAGGATTCACTACTTAGGGCATGTCATCTCCGGTGAAGGTATCTCCATGGATTCAGACAAGGTTGAGGCTATTATGGAATGTCCTGCACCAATGAATGTCACAAAAGTGTGTATATTTATGGGTTTAGTAGGATACTATCAACAATTTGTCAAGGTATTTTCAAAGATAGAAAATCCGATCATGGAATTGCAGAAGAAAAACAAGAAGTTTGTTTGGACTGAGAAATGCATGGAAGAGTTTCGCAGGTTTAAGGAGTTGTTAACAACAACACCGATACTAATGGTCCCTGACATGGACGCAGAATTCTTGGTATGCACAGACCCATCCAAGGAAAGCTTAGGCGGAGTCTTGATGCAAGACATACGAGTGATCGCTTACATTTAGAGGAAATTGAGAAGGAATGAAGAGAACTATGCGATGCATGATTTGGAGTTATTAGCCATCGTATATGCCTTGAAGGTTTGGAGACACTACCTTGTTAGACGAAAATTTTAAATAAATACTGATCATTGTGGACTACAACACATTTTTACGCAAAGCGATCTGAACGCACGACAATGGCATTGGTCGGAATTGCATACCGAGTACGACTTTGAGATTACTTAGATAAAGAGAATAGTGAACTGAGTGGTGGATGCTTTGAGTCAGAGACCACATATCTTCTCGATGTTGCCTCTTTAGATGTATCTACATGAGAAGATTCTCACTTTACAGCGTGACAATGACTGGTACAAAGAGGTCGAGGGTTTTATCGGACAAAACACAATGATGGCACCACGATATGAGGGATTTTCATTTGATAGCGATGGGTTATTGAGATTTAAAATTTGGATTTACGTACCACCAAACGACGAGTTGAGGATGTTGATCCTGAGCGAGGCTCATAGATAGGTTTACATGGCTCACTCGGGAGTCACGAAGATGAGGGTAGACCTTAAGACCTTATTCTTTTGGAAGGGAATGAAGGACGACATAGTCAACTATGTGGCCAAATGTCTAGAGTGTCAGCAGGTAAAGGCTGAACATAGACACCCAACAGGATTACTTCAACCACATGCCATCCTAGAATTGAAATGGGATTTTATTTTGATGGATTTTATTGTTGGATTGCCACTGACGACGAGGAGACATGACTCGAATTTTGTAGTAGTGGACACTCTGATGAAGAGTTCTCATTTTATTCCTATGCATATGATGTATCAGGCACCTGATATTGCTAGAGTTTTCATCAGTGAGATTGTGAGGTTGCATGGCATGCCTAAGAGGATTATATCCGATTCAGGATCGGTGTTTACCGGACGATTTTGGATGAGTTTCCAAGAGGCCTTGGGAACCCAACTTAACTTTAGTATTGCATATCACCTACATACTTACAGGTAGACCGAACAAATGAACCAAACCTTGGGGGACATGTTACGCATCTACATGATGGGCCAACAAAATATTTGGGAAGAATTGTTGCCACTAGTAGAGTTTGCTTACAACAACAGTTACCAGAGCACCATTAAGATGGCGCCTTTCGAGTTTCTTTATGGGTGACTGTGTCAGACGCCCTTGAGTTGGAATCGGCTTGAGGATAGGGTCCTGGTGGGACCAGAAGCGATCCAAGAAATGGAAGAGCAAATTAAAACCATAATACAAAGGATTAAAGAAGTGCAGGATCGATGGACGAGTTATGCCGATACGCACCGAGTTGTTCGTAGTTATGAGGTAGGCGATCAAGACTTCTTATGGGTTAAAATTCATAAGAGTTCGATAAAGTTTGGGAAGGGAGATAAAGTCTCTCCTAGGTTCATGGGACCTTTCGATATTGTGGAGAGAAAGGGGCCCATGGCCTATCAACTAGCCTTGCCTAATTCCTTGAGGCGTATGCATGATGTTTTTCATGTATCTATTTTGAGACATTATATTAGTGATCCTACATATGCGATTGACATGAGTTCCTTGAAGGTATTAGATGAGGGAGCGCTCATGACTGAGTAGGTCCACATCTTAGATCATTGAGTTCGACAGCTACAACGTCGAACGGTAGATCAGGTCAAAGTCCAGTGGGACAATTATAGTCCGCACTCGGCGACGTTGGAGGACACATATGATATGCGCCAGCAGTTTCCATTTTTGTTTGATACATAGACTTATGATACCGCAATACACTTATTTCGACATTTATATTATGAAACTTTGGGACGAAGTTTAGACCAAGAGGGTGTGTATGTAACATCTCGGTCTGGTGCACTGAGCAAACTTATTCTTTGAGGACACTTGCTCGCAAGTGATCTAGATTATTATGTTATTAAAAAATTTGAATTTGATTATGATGTGTCATGGGTATCTGACATGTTGTTTTACTACATTGACATAGATAGGTGCTATTGACTCGGTTTTACTAAGTGTGCATGGTTTTGGACCTTGAGGATTCAAAGGCATCAACGAAACCCCTTGGACTCCGGATCGAATCAGGGAGTGTGCTATTGGGGTTCAGGGATGATTTTAAGGACGGAAATTTATTTTTAAATGTAGAAACCTTAGAAAATCTTACTAATCCTTCATATGTCAACTATAAATGATTGGCAATTTTTTTGTAAAAATATTCAAATTTCTAAGTATTTTATATAGTTTTTATAAAACTTTGGCAATTTTTAAGGTAAAATAATTTTATCCTATAGAATTTGGGCAAATCATTTTTAAAATAGTGAATCTTGTTTTTGGAAAAACCATGGAAAATTAGCCCATGAGTGAAATTTATCCCCTAAAATCATCCATGTTGGGGTTTGATTGTTTTACTGTGATTTTAGTACATTTGATTAGATGATATGATGTGGACATGTTCTGACATGATTGTTGATGATGCAGGATGACGATAGTTTGCCGACCAGAGTCACATATGGAGTAAAGGGGCCACACGCGACAACTAGAGAGGTTGAGGGAGAGGTGTGGATATAATCCCTGCCACAACCTACTAGCACTCCCACTGTGGCTTGAACTGTAGTTTAATGATTACCTAGTTTGAGAGGACCCAAGATGCCATGAGGGCAGTCTGTGATAGTCTCTCGCGATGATTCAAAGGGGCGCGCAATAAGGTGGGGGATTTATTCCTTAGAAGCCCTTAGTCTCCCATAAGTTCACCTGGTGGAGTGTTGACTCCAGCAGTTATTGATGTCTATCGATCAGTCAAGAGGCGAGTGGCACCCTTGGAGAATGTGGTGAATCCTGAATGACACATCTCACCAAGGAAACAAAAGAGGAGAGTGGCACCCTTGGAGCACGTGGTGCATCCTAAAGGGCACATCATACAAAAGAAACAAAAGAGGTGAGTGGAACCCTTGGAGCACGTAGTGCATCTTGAAGGGCACGTCACGTTGATGATGATAAAGGAATGAACCTAGATGGCCCTAAGACAATCAACACTTTAAGAAATTTTAAAACAACTCCCTTAATTAAATGTCCCCCAATTCAGAGTCTAAGTCCTAAGTATAAAAACTTCACTAGGGGTAAGATTTTCGCTACCCTTGAGAAAATATCTATATAATATTATAATAATAAAATTTAAAATAAAAACCCCTTACGTAATAATTTAGTCTTCATAAATTTTGGGGTAAAATGAAGAGAGTAGGAAATTAAATAAAATCAGTGGATAAAAAAAAATATAAAGAAGCAATAAAGTATTTTTTTACTTTTGATAGTTTTAAAAGATGCTGAATTAATAATAAAAGGGAAAAGGGGTTAAATTGCAACTGTCGTTTTTAGCTCTAAAAAAAAGGGGAAAGAGGGAAATTATAAAATTTAGGAAACTAGGGGATGGAGGTAACATAAAAAGGGAAAGAGGGGAACTTATGGTAAAAAGAAAGAGGTCAAATTAGTAAAGAATTTGCAATTAAGAACCTTCTAAATTGAACTAATTTAGCAACTTCATTTTAGGGAAAGTCTTTAAAACATGTAAGGGAATCTAGCGACACCTAAGAGTAAATTTAGGAGTAACTATAGTTGGGTGAGGGAAATAAGACAAATTAATAAATTAAAGAAAATAATTATTGAGGAATATGGGGGATGAATGACACTTGTACGAAGGAGAATTTCTAGAAGATTTTTATTAAAACTTAAAGTAAATGAGATTTAGGGAAATATTGGAAGTTCTAAAACTCTATAAAAGAGAGGAAGGAGGAGGAAGAAAGGGGGGATCGACTGTTAGCATAACGTTACGCTGCCAGATTAGTGACTTGACTAATTTACTTGTGGGGAATTGGGATTTCCCAGCTCGGAGAGGAGTGGTAGCTCGGCCTTGCGAGGCGAGCTGGGAGCTAGATATACCATCTGGATAGTGTGTGGCCCCTTTGCGGCTCGGAGGGCTAAGGGGGAAGTAGAGTACCCCTAGCATTCGTTAGGAGGTACCGATGTAGTATCGACGATCGACGAGCAGGAGCGGCACAGAGCACACAGACCTCATTTGAGGCGGCCGATCAGGAAACGGCACACTCTTCATTTATGTTGGTAGATGGTATTAGGACTTATGCTTGGATCTGCTTGCTTATTGGAAAGGTTGTTGAAACTCCTGAATTCATTTAACAATTTTCTAGTTTAATTTTATATAACGTTGTCGATACTCCTGATTTCATTCAAGGTTGTTGAAGCTCCTAAATTCATTTAACGATTTTCTAGTTGTTTAATTTTATATAATGTTGTCGAAACTCCTGAATTCATTTAACGATTTGCTAGTTGTTTAATTTTATATAACGTTTTTGAACTCCTGATTTCATTCAAGTTTGTGGAAACCCTGATTTCATGTAGCAAATGCAATATGTGGTCGCTGTAAATTCTATCCTTGCGCCTTCCTCATTTCTCTGGCAAATTTTTTGTGTTTTTATCATTGCTGTAAACAAAATTCTATGTAATGTCCTGCTGAAAAACTTGTTCTGGCAATTTGCCTTGTCATTGTGTTTCTGAAACACTCATTTCAGCAATTTCATTTGTAAATTGTTAATGTAAACCTGTTCTGGCAATTTGCCTGGTCATTGTGTTGCTAAAACACTCATTTCGGCAATTTCGTTGTAAATTGTTACTGTAAATTCGTTCTGGCAAATTCATTTTGTAATGGTTACTACGAATCCGTTCTGGAAAAATTCATCTCTAGCAATTTCATTTTGAAGGATTGGCTCTGAATAATTCATCTCTGGAAGTTTCGTTTTGAAAGATTGGATCTGAAAAATTCATATCCGTCAATTTCGTTTTGAAAGATTGGTTCTGAAGAATTTATCTCTGTCAATTTCATTTTGAAGGATTGGTTCTGAATAATTCATCTATGGCAAATTCGTTTTGAAAGATTGGTTCTGAAAAATTCATCTGTGACAATTTCATTTTGAAATATTGGGTCTGAATAATTCATCTCTGGCATTTTCGTTTTAAAAGATTCGTTCTGAAAATTCTTTTCTAGAAATTTCGTTTGAAGGACTGGTTCTGAAAAATTCCTTTGGCATTTTCATTTTGTAAGATTTGTCCTGGCAAATCCATTTGGTTAAATTGTTACTGCAAAATCGTATTATGTATTGCGTTGATTCGATATCGCTTGATTCTGTGTTTCTCTTAGCATTCTGTATTGCTCTTATCTGTTTTCTTAAATTCTGGAATTCTTTATTCTAATTTAGTGCAATAATTCTCTATTTTGGTGAGGCTGGTAATGCTTAAATTTCGGTATGGCTTGAATGCAGCAATTAGTTCTTAATTTGGGTAATGCTTTAATTTAGCCTTGATTAATGAATAAAGCAATCATCCCTTATATTTTGGTAATTCCTTATACTTAGTATTGCATGGCCAATATTAACTGTCGATTGCATTGATGCTGGTAATTCATTATTGAACTGATACTCATTGATGGCAGATAACGTTATTAAATGTAATGGAAAATAGCGATCAGAGAGTGTAGTATGGTGAAGACTTTCATTATTTTTTAAAATGAGGTATTAAACAATTACATAAATGATTGTAGTTAGAGTGATAAAAACAATTATTATCTCGTGACATACTAAGATAACATATAAAATAAGTAAACAAAATTGAATCAATAAACTTTTACAATTCCATTGGGATATCTGATTATGGTAGAAATAAAAGTATCCCAGCGACATAAGTGTTTTAAGTTTAAATACTTGAAAGTAATATAAATAAGAAATGGAATAAATTACGTTTTATATTATTAATAATAATACCTTAACAAAAGATGTTCATATTTAACCCTTTTATGAAAATATTTTATTAAATTGCGTATCCTACATATTACATAGGTTTTTGAAGAGAGATAAATAAGAAAATGCTATGAAAACTCTAGAGATAGTCTTGAAAATTGAAATTATACCTTAGAAATGAATGTAGAGATTAAAACAAGGAAGGTAAGCATCTAAATATTAATAAAAATGATATGGTTATTGCAGTTAAGTTTTTGTATAATTTTAGCAATATATCTAGGCATGCAATTAATACAAGGATATGAAGGACCTTGTATGAAACGTTTGGTGAGTTAGGGCGTGTTCTTATTCTATTAATAAAACCAAGCAGTTAAGATTACCGTAAGATATGAAGGACCATGTAGGAAAGGGATTTGGTGTAATGGAGTATGTTCTTAATCTTATATTATTTTAGTAAAAACAAGATTATAAGGATAAATATAAAATATTTATTAAATCCTAAATTTCCTTATAGTAACTAATTATTGGTGTTGTCTCGTGGAGAGTTATGAATTTTACTTTTACATTTATTGTTGAAAATATATAAAAAAAAGATTAAAAATATATCGCCTAAGTATAATATGTTTATTAAAAATAGAAATTATTTTGCAATAAGAAAATTCTATTACTGCACTTATCATGTGAGGCTTGTCATCATAACAAAGTATCAGGTTGCGACAAATAATAATAATAATAATATTTGAAGGCAATTGAATTGGATGGTACTCTGACGATACTTGTAATGTAAAATTTTTGCCAATGAATTGTTTTAAGAATTATACCTTAATGATATTTTCATTTAGATGTGTTAAGTGGGTTCGTGCTAAGTGATTAACATAGACTGCATTTATGACTAGCTTGACTCGATGATTAATCAGGATAGTGGAGAAGTCGTTTTCTTATGTTTCCTGATAAGGGTGCGGTTGTTCCTTTTTAATTAATGTGGTATTGGGTTGTAAACTTGTAATGTGCTTGGTCTTCTTGTGTCAGGCAGGATATAGACACCTCCATGTTCCTCAGAACAGTCACATTCCCTGAGACCTTAAATGGTTAAAATTGATGGGAACCTGGGCTTGAGTGTTTCTTATGTGTCTTGGAGGTCCTAAAAATTGCAGGGTAGGACGGGCAGGTAGTCTGTCTTATTTATTTGTCAATTGATGGTCGTTCATTGCATGCAAATACTTGATGTGCGTCTTAGGTCATCATGTTGTGTTCGTCGTTGTATGCGTCTTGTTTATCGTCGGGTGGCGACGCATAGTCGAATGTATTTATTACCCTCATACACACGAGCACACATTGCTTTTGTACTTTCTTAAAAAAAAATTGTACTTGTCAAGAGGTTCGTCGTCGTAACGAGGAGGTTCGTTACATATGGTATCAAAGCGAGTTCAACCCGCGACTTGGGATCTCTATGACTTTCGTGGACATGATTGGATTATACTGTCTCTAATCAAGTTGATTGTGTGTGTGCAGGTAATCATGGTTAGAGGACGTCGCGGAGGCAGACGACAGGGTGCTAGAGGAGGAGGCACGACGCCTCCAGTAGCATCCACACCTGAGGGGTCTAACCCCCAGGGAGATGAGCAGGTTCTCGGATAGGAGCAGATAGAATTTGGTGATGTAGTTGGGATGATGAGATATTTTCAGCGCATTTCCAAGGCACTAATCAACCATTTGGAAAGAGATGAGGCCAGGGCGTCGGCACCCACTGAAGTTCCACTGCGCAAAACGGTCGATACTGGTAGTATTCACTGCGAACTCGAGGAGGTCAAGTTTCCCAAGTTCTTTGGTGACCCAGACGGCGCAGCCGCCGAGGCATGGTTGGAGAACATGGTGATGTGCTTCGCACTTTGCGATTATACCTCCAACATGATGGTCCACATGGAGATATTTCAACTGAAGGTGAGTGCTCTTCTATGGTGGAAGATGCTCCTACCGCAATTGAACATGGCAGTCGAAGACGTGTCATGGAAACTATTCGAGGAACAGTTCCAAGAGAGGTACCTTTCAGAGGAATTCATTGAGTGTCAGCTCAATGAGTTCAATGCCTTACGACAGGGAGGTCGTATGGTTCCCGAGTACGAGGCACGTTTTATGGAGTTTCTCCGGTATGCTCTGCACGTTAACATGGAGAAGCTTAAGGTCAACAGGTTCGTGTTTGGCCTTAACGATAACTTGCATGCAAAGGTTAGGATTTTGATCCCTCAAACCTTGCACAATGTCATCCAGAAGGCCCTCATAGCAGAGGAGGAGCTTATCAGTGGGGGTTAGACTAGGACTCCAGCAAGACTAGTAGGGAAGGTTTCATCTAGAACACAGCAGCACCAGACACCAACGAGACATACGCTGAGATATCGTGGCTTCCAAAGGGGATCCACTTTTACTACACCCTGGAAACCGACACTTCAGCAGAGGGCACCTTATTGGGGACCACCTCATCAGCAGCAGCGTCGAACACAACAACAATAGTTTAGGCTTGTTTAGCATAATAGACCAAGGTTCTAGGACGATGGGTTTTCATCTTCTACTTTGGGTACCAGGGCTACTAGGACAAAGAAGGGGTGTTGGACGTCTGGGGAGCCACACTACCAGCACAACTGTCCTGTGGAGAGGACCTAAGCATCTGGATCAACAAGACCCACTACCGTGGGAGATATGGGCAAGGCCCATCAGATTCATGAAGCAGTGAATAACTGCCAGGGAGAGCATTAGTTGACTGTACTTGAGACGACAAGTATTGTCGTTGACTAGACCCTTGGTATTTGGATAGATCCCGATGCTACCAAGAGATTAATTTTCGGTGCAACGCTAAAAAGGATTAAGGTAAAGGTAGTCGAACAGGATGATTTTAGCTTCATGGAGATGGCTTCTAGAGTCAAATAGAAGGTTGGAGGAAATGTTACGAGATGTGGCCTTAACCTAGGAGAGTGTGTCACAAGGACCAACCTACACGTCACGATCCTAGGATCTTATGATGTCATGATTGGTATGGATTGGTTGGAATCATATGAGGCGATACTCAACTGTAAGACAAAATGGTTGATCTTAGTCGATGACGAAGGAAAGAGATGTGTGATTGTAGGATGGAACCAGGGAGTTTCCCTAAGTTTCATCTCTTCCTTACAACTATAGAAAAGTATGCACAAGGGGTGCAAGCTTTATGAGATCCTTGCGTTAAACGAGAAGGGAGTAATGGAAGGTCTAGAACACCTTCCGATGGTGAGAGAGTTTGCGGATGTATTTCTGTAGGAGTTACCTAGGATTTCGTTAGAGAGAGATTTGGAGTTTACCATAGACCTAAAACCGGGGACTGAACTGATAGCAAGAATGCCTTATCATATGTCGACCCTGGAGTTACAAGAGTTGAAAATTCAACTCAAGGAGTTGCTGGACCTAGGAATGATACGTCCTAGTGTGTCACCATGGGGTGCACCAGTTATTTTCATATGAAAGAAGGACGGATTGTGGAGGCTTTGCATCGACTACCATCAACTGAACAAGGCCACGATCAAGAATCGATATCCCTTGCCAAGAATTGATGATATGTTCAATCAAATGAAGGGTCTTATGGTGTTCTCCAAGATCAATTTATGATCAGGGTATCACCAGTTGCGGATCAAGGAGGATGATGTCCCTAAGACCACCTTTAAGATGAGGTTTGGACATTACGCATTTACTGTTTTACCATTTAGACTGACAATTGTCCCAGGGGTATTTATGAGTTTGATGAACGGGGTGTTCTACAAGTACATGGACAAGTTCATCCAAGTGTTCATTCACGATATTTTGATTTACTCTCATACGATGAAGGATCATGAAGAGCACTTGCGCTTGGTACTACAGTGTCTGCGGGAGCACAAATTGTATGGGAAATTGTCCAAATGCTCTTTTTATAAATCGAGGATTCACTTCTTAGGGCATGTCATCTCTCTCGAAGGTATCATCGTGGATCCAGCCAAGGTCAAGGCTATTATGGAATGGCCTGCACTGATGAATGTAACAGAAGTGCGTAGCTTTATGGGTTTAGTAGGATACTATCAATGGTTTGTCGAGGGATTTTCAAAGATAGAAAATCCGATCATGGAATTGCAGAAGAAAAACAAGAAGTTTGTTTGGATTGAGAAATGCATGGAAGCATTTCAGAGTCTTAAGGAGTTGTTAACAAAAACGCCACAACTAAAGGTCCCTGACATGGACGTGAAATTTGTGGTATGTGCAGACGCATCCAAGGAAGGCTTGGGGAGACTCTTAATGCAAGATAGACGAGTGATCGCTTACATTTTGAGGAAACTAAGAAGGCATGAAGAGAACTATGCGACACACGATTTGGAGTTATTAGCCATCGTATATGCCTTGAAGGTTTAGATATGCTACCTTGTTGGACAAAAATTTGAACTAAAGAATGATCATTGTGGACTACAACACATTTTTACACAATGCGACCTGAACGCACGACAACAACATTGGTAGGAATTTCTTAGCAAGTACGACTTTGAGATTACTTACATAAAGGGAACAGTTAATCGAGTGGCATATGCTTTGAGTCGGAGAACACACATCTTCTCGGTGGTTCCTCTTCAGATGAATCTACGTGAGAAGATTATCACTTTACAACGTGATGATGACTGGTACAAAGAGGTCGAGGGTTTTATCGGACAAAACACAATGATGGTACCACAATATGAGGGATTTGCATTTGATAGTGATGGATTATTGAGGTTTAAAAGTCATATTTATGTATCGCCAAACGACGAGTTGAGGATGTTGATCCTGAGCGAGGCTCATAGAGCATTTTACATGGGTCACCCGGGAGTCACGAAGATGAGGGCAGACCTTAAGCCCTTATTCTTTTGGAAGGGAATGAAGTCCGACATATTCAACTATGTGGACAAATGTCTAGAGTGTTAGCAGGTAAAGGCTGAACATAGACACCCAACCGGATTACTTCAACCACATGCCATCCCAGAATCGAAATGGGAGGTTATTTCGATGGATTTTATTATTGGATTTCCACTGACGGCGAGGAGACATGACTCAGTTTTTGTAGTAGTGGAAACTCTGACAAAGAGTGATCACTTTATTCCTATGTGTATGACGTATCAGGCACCTAACATTACTAGAGTTTTCATAAGTGAGATTGTGAAGCTACATGGTGTGCCTAAGAGGGTTATATCCGATCGAGGATCGGTGTTTACAGGACGATTTTGGATGAGTTTCCAAGAGGCCTTGGGAACCGAACTTAACTTTAGTACTCCGTATCACCCATAGACTGACGGGAAGACTGCACGAATGAACTAAACCTTGGAGGACATGTTACGCATGTACGTGATGGACCAAAAAAAGTGTTGGGAAAAATTCTTGCCACTAGTAGAGTTCGCCTACAACAACAGTTACCAGAGCACCATTAAGATGGCGCCTTTCGAGTTTATTTACGGGCGACTGTGTCGAACACCATTGAGTTCAGATCGGCTTGAGGATAGGGTCCTGGTGGGACTAGAAGCAATCCAATAAATGGAAGAGAAAATGTAAACCATAAGACAGAGTATTAAAGAAGCGCAGGATCGGCAAATGAGTTATGCCGATACGCATCGAGTCGACCATAATTATGAGGTCGACGATCGAGTCTTCTTACGGGTTAAACGACATAATAGTTTGATCAAGTTTGGGGAGGGAGCTAAAATATCTCCTAGGTTCATGGGACCTTTAGAGATTGTGGAGTGAAAGGGGCTCGTGGCCTATCGACTAGCCTTGCCTGATTCCCTGAGTCGTATGCACGATGTTTTTCATGTATCTGTTTTGAGACATTATATTAGTGATCCTACACATGTGATTGTCATGAGTTTCTTGTAGGTATCAGATGAGGGAGTGCTCACAACTGAGTGGGTCCTCATCTTAGATCATCACGTTTGACAACTACGACGTCAAATGGTAGATCAGGTCAAAGTCCAGTGGGACAATTATAGTCCGCAGTTGGCGACCTGGGAGGACGCATATGATATGCACCAACAATTTCCATTTTTGTTTGATATATAGACCTATGATACTTTGATACACTTATTTCGGCATTTATACTATGAAACTTCGGGACGAAGTTTATACCAAGAGGGGGTGTGTGTAACATCCCTCTTTGGCGTACTGGGCGAACTTATTCTTTGAGGACACTTTCTCACAAGTGATCTGGATTATTATGTTATTAAAACATTTGACTTTAATTATGATGCGTCATGCGTAGATGACATGTTGTTTTATTACATTGACATAGACAGGTGCTATTGTCTCAGTTTTACTGAGTGTGTAGGGTTTTGTACCTTGAGGATGCAGAGGCATCGACAAAACCCCTTGGACTTCAGATCGAGTTAGGGAGTGTGCTATTGGCGTTTGATTGTTTTATTGTGATTTTAGTACATTTGATTAGATAATATGATGTGGACATGTTCTGACATCATTGTTGATGATGCAGGCTGACGATAGCTTGCTGACCAAACTCACATATGGAGTAAAGGGCCCACACATAACTACCAAAGAGGTTGAGCGAGAGGTGTGGACAACAGCCCTGCCACAACCTACTAGCACTCCCTTCGTGGATCGAATTGTAGGTTAATGATTACCTAGTTCGAGAGGACCCACGATGTCGTGAGGGCAGACTGTGACAGTCCCTCGCGATGATTAGAAGGGGCGCGCAATAAGGCGGGGGCCTTATTCCTTAGAAGCCCTTAGTCTCCCACAAGTTCACCTGGTGGAGGGTTGATTCCAGGGGTTATTGATGTCTACCAATCAGTCAAGAGGTGAGTGGCACCCTTGGAGCATGTGGTGCATCCTGAAGGGCACATCGCACAAAAGAAACAAAGAGGTGAGTGGCACCCTTGTAGCACGTGGTGTGTCCTGAAGGGCACGCCGCACAAAAGAAACAAAAGGGGCGAGTGGCACGCTTGGAGCACATAGTGCGTCCTGAAGGGCACATCGTGTTGATGATGATAAATGAACAATACTAGATGGCCCTAAGACAATCAACACTTTAAGAAATTTCAAAACAACTCCCCTAATTAAATGTCACCTAGTTCAGAATCTAAGTCCTAAGTATAAAAACTTCGCTAGGGGTAAGATTTTGTCTACACTTGAGAAAATATCTATATAATATTATAATAATAAAATTTAAAATAAAAAACCCTTACGTAATAATTTGGTCTTCATAAATTTCGGGGTAAAATGAAGAGAGTAGGAAATTAAATAAAATCAGTGGATAAAAAAAAATATAAAGAAGAATTTTTTTTTTTTTTTACTTTTGATAGTTTTAAAAGATGTTGAATTAATAATAAAATGGAAAAGGGGTTAAATTGCAACTATCGTTTTTAGCTCTAAAAAAAGGGGGAAAGAGGGAAATTATAAAATTTAGGAAACTAGGGGATGGAGGTAACATAAAAAGGGAAATAGGGGAAGTTATGGTAAAAAGCAAGAGGTCAACTTAGTAAAGAATTTGCAATTAAGAACCTTCTAAATTGATCTAAATTAGCAACTTCTTTTTAGGGAAAGTCTTTAAAACCTGTAAGGGAATCTAGGGACACCTAGGAGTAAATTTAGGAGTAACTCTAGGTGGGTGAGGGAAATAAGACAAATTAATAAATTAAAGAATATAATTATTGAGGAATATGGGGGATGAATGACACTTGTACGAAGGAGAATTTCTAGAAGATTTTTATTAAAACTTAAAGTATATGAGATTTAGGGAAATATTGGAAGTTCTAAAACTCTATAAAAGAGAGGAAGGAGGAGGAAAAAAGGGGGGATCGGTTGTTAGCATAACATTACGCTGCCAGATTAGTGACTTGACTGATTTACATGTGGGGAGTTGAGATTTCCCATCTTGGTGAGGAGTGGTAGCTTAGCCTTGCGAGGTGAGCTGGGAGATAGACGTACCATATGGATAGTGTGTGGCCCCTTTGCGGCTCGGGGAGCTAAGGGTGAAGAAGAGTACCCCTAATGTTGGCTAGGAGGTACCGGTGTAGTCTCGACGGTCGGGGAGCGGGAGTGGCACAGAGAACGTGGATGTCATTCAAGGCGGGCGATCAGGCAACAATACGCTCTTCATTTCTGTTGGTAGATGGTATTAGGACTTATGCTTGGATCTGCTTGCTTATTGGAAAGGTTGTTGAAACTCCTGAATTCATTTAACGATTTTCTAGTTGTTTAATTTTATATAATGTTGTCGAAACTCCTGATTTCATTCAAGGTTCCTGAAGCTCCTGAATTCATTTAACGATTTGCTAGTTGTTTAATTTTATATAACGTTGCTGAAACTCCTAAATTCATTTAACGATTTGTTATTTGTTTAATTTTATATAATGTTGTTGAAACCTTGATTTCATTTAGCAAAAGAAATATGTGGTCGTTGTAAATTATAGACTTGCGCCTTCCTCGTTTCTTTGGCAAAATTTTTGTGTTTTTATCATTGCTGTAATTTTTTTTATGTGTAATGTCCTTCTAAAAAACTTGTTCTCGCAATTTGCCTTGTCATTGTGTTGCTGAAACACTCATTTCAACAATTTTGTTTGTAAATTGTTAATGTAAATCTATTTTGGCAATTTGCCTTGTCATTGTGTTGATGAAACACTCATTTCGTCAATTTCGTTGTAAATTGTTACTGTAAATTCGTTCTGGCAAAGAGTTTTGGAAAATTCATTTTGTAATGGTTACTGTGAATTCATTCTGGCAAAATTCATCTCTGACAATTTCGTTTTGAAGGATTGGTTCTGAATAATTCATCTCGGACAATTTTGTTTTGAAAGATTGGATCTGAAAAATTCATCTCTGGCAATTCCGTTTTGAAAGATTGGTTTTGAAAAATTTATCTCTGGCAATTTCGTTTTGAAGGATTGGTTCTGAATAATTCATCTCTAGAATTTTTGTTTTGAAAGATTGGTTCTGAAAATTCTTCTCTGGCAATTTCATTTGAAGGACTGGTTCTAAAAAA
>JZKD02S1673839.1:190567-246127 GCA_000966675.3 Picea glauca
GGAGCAGAGATCTCTTCATAGAGGAAGAGAGTCGACGACTTAAATTCATCCTGGAGAATCGCAAAGTCCCGAGGATCGTTGGATCTGGGAGAAGAGGCGAGGGGGTTAACCCTCAAGCAGCAAAAGAGCCATTGACCATCGCTTATCGGAGAATCGGGGTTAGTGGGTGCAAGAATCACATGCACGTTGAAATTGCGAGTCGCGATTCCCCGACTTGACCAGAGTCGTTGATTATAACGGGGACAGGTGGCACAGATCCGGAAGCCTCGGGGTTTTGGCATTCGGGGTTTCCAGCAACAAGAGAATTGGAGTCGTGGACCCGCGAGCCGCGAAGTCCCGACGTGACGTGGCAGTGTGGGGCCCGTAAGTCCGGAAAAGACACGTGGTGGCATATCGGAATATCGGTGATCGGGGTTTCGAAGGGGAAGCAGCCCACTGCCCTTCATCCACCGATTTCCCGATAGGTAAAAAGCCGATACCTGAGCGTTGAATGTTGACTATTGAAGATCGGGGATCGGTGTTTAAAGAGGTAAGGGGAACGTTGTTGTGAGGCTCGCGATATCGCGAGGTCCGATCTCCCGAGTCCCGAATGGAGGATCGCACAAAAGAAATTCTGTGGGTAAATCATTCCCGAGGGGAATAGGAAGGGCTTGGACCCTTCGGGCCTAAGTGTGAGGAGGTCCTGGTGGAGCAACCACGCAAGCGAGGGCAGGTTGCGTCAGGCACCCTTGGAGCACGTGGTGCATCCTGAAGAGCACGTCAAAATTTTAACTATGGTATGTTAATAAACTTAATGCCTAGAAAACTCTGCCTCCTTAGGACGTAGTTGGCCCTAAAATGAATGACATGATAAGTAAAGTTTAATAACAATGTTTCCCTTAAAAATTGTTGCCAAGCCTAGTGAATTGAAAACCTAGGTCTAAGTAGAACCTTTGAACAAAAAAAAACTAATTAGACATGTAACAAGAAGGGGGTAAATAAAATTCAAGCACTAATAATTAAAGTGAAAATTTTATTAAAGGTGTAATCAATAAAAGAGGTATTTGGTTGTTTTGTCTAAACCTGCTAATTCTGAACTTAGTTATAAAAAGGGAAAAATTTAAGAAAAAAGGAAACTTAAGGAAAATGGGGAAACCTAAGGAAAAGGGGAAACTTAAAGAAAAGGGAAAACTTAAAAGAGAAAGGGTAATGTCTAACTTAGTAAGTAATCTAGTCTTTCAAACTTTCTATTTATGAACTCAACTAGTATTTAAGCAAGGCATAAATCATTTAAGAATGGTAAGGGAATAATGGGACATTGAGGAGAATTTTTAGGAACATTGTTGAGTGGGTGAGGGAAATAGACCAATTTAATTAATTAATAAATTGATTTTCTGGTGCAACTAGGGCATTGAGCGACATGTGTACGGGGGAGGTTTTTCAAAATAATTAAATGAAAAAGGAATAAAATGACTAAGAAACTCTATAAAAAGGATGGCAGAGGAGGAGTATCCATCAAATATCGTTTGTGTAATGTTACACTACTAAAATTTCATCTTGACCGAACTTCTCTTGTGGGAGTTGGGATATCCATCTCGGGTAACAAGTGGTAGCTCGACCTTGCAAGGAGCGTTGGGTGCTAGCATTATCTAGTATTGTCTCTGTGTCCCCTTTGCAGCTCGAAAGGATCAGGAGGAAGAAGAGTACTCCTAGCATTGGTTGGGAGGTACTGGTCAGGTCTCATCGGTTGGAAACTCAGAGTTGGGAGGAGTGCGAGAGTGGGACAGTCACTTCCAGATCTTAGCATTTGGCTATGGTACGTATTTGTATAATTTGTATTAAATAATATCTCAATTTTGTGTTCTTGCATTTATTTATTGTCGAAATCTCATGTGCGTAGATGTTGTTAAAAGAAAAAGACTCATTTAGTTATGCATATGAATTTATATCTGGGCAATAATGCGTCGTGTGAAATTGAAAAAGGTTCACTAAATTTTTATTTCTGTTCTTTGTTTTATTACTGCGTTTTATTGTAGTTTCCAGTTCTGGTTGGGATTATTACTGCGTTGTATTATTACCAAGGAAGACTGTGTTTTGGTCTCGGGCCATTATTTTATTCTAATCTGTGTTTTTGTTGTTTTTAATCCAAAGAAATTGTGTTTTTATCTTTTGTTCCCATGAGGAGTCGATTAGGAGACAAATTGGTTGTCTTTCACTCCGGTGTTAAAGATTTGGATTCAAATGCCCTACTTTCCTGTGCATGGATAATAAGTGAAGGATAATTTTTGTACCTAGTAAATTCCTTATTGTGTATAACGAAAATACTTCTTTATTGCTTTGTAATTTTTATTTATTTATTCAGCCAATTGCGTTGTGATTACAGTCGTTATTGTGTGCAACAAAAATACTTCTTTATTTATCTAGGATTAATGTTGTTTTATTTTGGGTCAGTCCTTTTCTGAAAATACAACGAATCGATGGTATTTGTATGAATATTTCTATGTAATAAATTTTACAGCTGTGAATTATGGAACTTCTGTACATCTTTAATATTATTGAAAAGAAAATAAATTAATTCTACATTATTAAATTTCTATGAGCCTTATTGATCAATGATGTTTTACTCTTCATATAATTATTATCATAAACAAGGTTATTGGGTCCCTCACTGATTACTAATGCAAATTGGGCTCTCGCGTCATTGTGAGGAGATACGAATTGTTGATGTACATCTTGGCCATGCCCGGGTTATTGGGTCCCTCACTGATTACTAATGCAAATTGGGATCTCGCGTCATTGTGAGGAGATAAGAATTGTTGATGTACATCTTGGCCCTGCCTAACCAAGCGGTACTATGCCTTTTGAAGGAAACAAACATACTTGGACAATGAGTTCATAGTGAAAATACTACGTCAATCCAAAAAGAAAGAAATCACTCGTTGCCCACTCAATTCAATCTGTGAAAACAAGAAACCAGTTATTTATATTTATAGAAATTTAAAACCAAATTATGGAAGAAGGAATGTGCTTCAGTCAGCATTTATCATGTTAATTTCTAAATACTCACAAAAATAACTGCATCTAGAAGAATGTCGAGACTTGACTGACTTGCGATCTCATCGAGCAATTCGACAAAAAATTTGAAAGGCAAGGCGTGAGAAACATGGAGACTTTTGACCTACTGTGGAAAGGAAAATTCTAATTCGTATGAAACACGACTGTGGAAAGGTCTAAATTCGTATGAAACACGACTGTGGAAAGGAAAATTTTAATTGAATACAAGCATAGATTCAGGAATTGTCATCTTATAACTTCGACTTTTCGTTTCAATTCCCTGCATAGAAATAAGGATATCTTTCATTGAAAATTTAGAGTTTTGAAGAAAAACCTAAACATATGTCGAAAGTTTCAATTAGTCAAAAGAAAATTGTGTATGTTGCGCGCCAATAAGCAGATAAACATAAATTGGCGAATGATAATATGAAAACTATGATAGAAATAGGTGAGGAAAATTAATAGTAAGTTTATCAAGTTTATGGTAACTCGGTAAAATATTAGCATAAAAAATGTGATTAGTGAAGGCATTGATATAAGTGATTGGATGTAAAATTGTGTGGGAAAACTGAATACTAAGCGGAAAATTATACTTAAATAATTATTAATATATTTAGGAAGGCAGCTTGATTATAATAATAATAATTTAACCCTAGATGTTTAAGATTAGGTTATAAGTTAATGATTGAGAGGTTTTATTTCAAAACGTTCTTTTATTGTTATAAATTTTGGTAGGATCAGGTTCATACCTATTGATTTTATTATATTGTATTTCTGAATAACTGAGGAGGAAGAGTTAGTTTGTTCATACCATAATGCAAGAGATGTGAAAATTTGGAGTGGGAAGTTAGATTCAAGAGTTGAAGTATGTCAATTATTTATGTGAATAATATTTACTAATTTATTAATTAGTGAAATAAAATTTTAATTAGGTATTATTGAAATCCATAGAACCAAAAATAAAATTAAAAATTGATTAACACTTCTTAGGGTAAGATAAACTAGGATTTACACCTGTGTCGTGGTAACTTCGAGTCTATGATAATATATTCTTAAGTAAATCATCTTAACTTTTATTGTAATGAATGATTGATTGATGGTGTGTCTTGAAAAATGTTGAATCCTTGATTTATTTTCTCGTTCACATTGAAGGGTCAGGTCACGTGTGTCGTTATGTTGTCTATTGCCTAGTTGTGTGCGTCGTGTTAATCTTTAAGTTGCGTTGTTGATTGTTGTCATTGTTTCTCCCCACACACAATAATAATAATAATAATAATAAATTTCTCTTGTTATGCATTTCTTTTTGTCATAACAATGTTGGTCATTACATATGGTATCAAAGTGGGTTCAACCCCGCGACTGTGGATTGTGCCCTCCATTGTATTAAACCCTTGATTAGAAAATCAACTCTCTTTAAAACAAATTCCTCTCCATGCGATCATCTTGGTTCTAGGAAATCGTGGAAATAGACGACATGGTACTAAGGGTAGAGGTGCTACGCCTCCAGTAGCACCCGTGCTAGAGGGGTCCAACCCCCAAAGAGAAGAATAAATGTTGAGCATGAATGGATTGTCTTGCAGAAAGCGATGGGTATGACAAGTTCCTTTTAGTGGATGTAAGAGGCCTTGATTAATCATCTAGATAGAGATGAGGTCGAGGCGCCTATACCCCTTGAGGGTCCAAAATGCACCCCAACCAACACAAGTAGTTTTCACAGAGAACTCAAGAGGTTTAGTTTCTCTAGTCCATGATTATCATGGACGTCTTAGTCGTCGAGGCATGGCTGGAGAGCAAGGGGATGTGCTTCACGACCTTGACCTCTAGCACGAAGGTTCACGTGACAATCTTCAACTAGGGTAGTGGTCTTCTATGGTGGAAGGTGCTCCTACCTCAGTTAAACATGGTCGTTGAAGCCGTGTTATTGGAACAATTATAAGATAAGTAATTTTTAGAGGAATTCATTGATCACCAGCTCGATGAGTTTACCACCTTACGACAGGGTGGTCGTACGGCGCTGGATTATGAGACCAAATTTGTGGAGCCACTTGTGTATTCCCCACATATGAACACGGAGAAGCTAGAGATCAAGAAGTTCATGTTTGGCCTTAACTCTAGTTTTCATTCAGAGGCAAGGATCGGATTCCTCAGATGTTGCATGATGTAGTCCAGTAGGTCTCATAACTGAGAAGGATTTGACCGCGAGAGTTAGGGCATGACTCCTACAAGACTGTCACGATTGATGACACTCGGTGCATAGCAGCTTCAGATGCCAACCAGAAAAGAAATATTAGCCTCAAGATACACATTTAGAACCCTTGTTCACGACACCACGACGACATGTTCCTCAGCAGAATACCCCTATGGGGGACCACTTCCAACAACCGCAGTTAGACTGGTCAACGAAAAGGACTAGGATCTCAGGCTAGTAGGCCAACAAATTCTACTTCAAGGCCAGGAGGGTTGGGCCGGAGACAAGTGTTGGACATGTGGAGGGCTACCATACCAGTAAGACTGTTTGGTTGAGAGGACCATATCATATGGATCAGCCTGGCCCACTACCATGGTAGATTTGGGCAAGGCCCATCAGATTCATGTAGTGGTGAATAACCACCAGGAAGAGCACCAGTCAACTGTTCTCAAGATATCCAGTACCGTCGTTGACCAGACCTTTAGTATTTTGATAGATCCAGGTGCTACATAGATTTTTATCTCCGGTGCATTGCTAAAAAGAATTAAGATAAAGGAAGTCGAACAGGATGAGTTTATATTTGTAGAAATGGCTTTAGGACCCAAACATAAGGTTGGAGGGAAGGTTACGGGTTGTAGAATTAAACTGTGAGAGTTTGTCACTAGGGACAACCTATACGTCATAATATTAGGATCTTATGACATTGTGATCGATATGGACTCGTTGGAATCACATGAGGTGATACTCAAGTGTAAGACAAAACAATTGAGATTGGTCGATGATGAGGGATAGAGATGCGTGATTTTAGGTCAAAACCGAGGAGGTTCCCTGAGGTTCATCTCTTCCTAGTAGTTATGGAAGAGCATGCGCAAGGGATGTAATCTATATACAATCATTGTGTTAAACAAGAAGGGCATAATATAACGACTAGAAACCTTCTGGTGGTGTGAGAATTTGTGGATGTCTTCCTTGAGGAGTTACCTGGGATGCCATCAGAGAGGGTGTTGGAATTTACCTTCGACCTAAAACCTGGAACTAAACTGATGGAAATAATGCCTTATCGGATGTCAACCCCAGAGTTACAGTAGTTCAAAATGAAACTAAAGGAGTTGTTGGAACTAGGACTTATACGCCCAAGTGTGTCACCATGGGGTGAGCTTGTTACCTTCATACAAAAGAAGGATGGTTCGGGGAGACTCTGCATTGACTATCATCAATTGAACAAGGAAACGATCAAGAACCAGTATCCTTTGCCAAGGATTGATTATATGTTTGATCAAATGAAAGGCGCGATGATGTTTTCAAAGATCAAATTGAGATCAGGGTATCACAAGTTACAGATCAAGGAGGACGAAATCCCTAAGACTACCTTTAAGATGAGGTTTGGACATTACAAATTTATTGTTTTACCATTTGGACTAACGAATGTCCCAAGGGTATTTATGAGTTTGATGAACCAGGTGTTTCGTGAATACCTATATAAGTTCATCCAAGTATTCATTGACGATATTTTAATTTACTCTCAGGCGATGGGGGAGCATGACAAGCATTTGCACATGGTGCTACAGTGTCTACGAGAGAACAAATTGCATGGGAAATTGTCTAAATGATCGTTTTATCAATTGAAGATTCACTGCTTAGGGAATGTCATCTCCAATGAAGGTATCTCTATAGATCCAACAAAGATCAACAATATAATGGAATGTCCTGCACTGATGAATGTCCCCGAAGTGCATTTCTTCATGGGCTTAGCAGGATACTATCAACTATTTGTCAAGGGTTTTTGAAAGATAGAAAATCTGATCACATAATTTCAAAGGAAGAGAAATAAGTTTATTTGGACCGATAAATGCACAGAGGAATTTTGAAAGCTGAAGGAGATGTTAACGACAACACAGATACTAAAGGTCCCTGATATGGAGGCAGACTTCTTGGTATGCACTAACGCATCCAAGGAAGGATTAGGTAGAGTCTTGATGCAATATGGTCGAGCGATCGCTTACATATCACAAAATTTCAGAAGGCATGAGGATAACTATGTAACGCATGATTTGGATTTGTTAACCATTGTATATGCCTTGAGATTTTGGAGACATTATCTGATTGGACGGAAATTTTAACTAAAAATGGAGCAATGTAGACTACAACACATGTTTAAGCAAAGTGATTTGAACGCGCGACAATGACGTTGGTCGAAATTGCTTAGCAAGTACGATTTCGAGATTACTTACATAAAAGGAATAGTGAAAAGAGTGGTTGTTGCATTGAGTCGAAGACCTCACATATTTTCAATGATTCCTTCTCAGACGAATCTATATGAAAATATTCTAACCTTACAATGCAACGATGATTGGTACAAAGAGGTCAAGGATTTTATCAGACAAAACAAAATGATGGTACCAAAATTTGAGGTATTCACTGTGGACAATGATGAGTTATTGAAATTTAAAGGTCAAATTTACATACCGCCCAACGAGGAGTTGAGGAGTTTGATCCGAAACGAGGCTTATAGAGCAGTGTGCATGGCTCATCCCAGAGTCACGAAGATGAGGGAAGACCTTAAACCTTTATTCTTATGGAAAGGAATGAAGGAAGACATAGTCAACTACGTGGCAAGATGTCTAAAATGTCAGCAGGTGAAGGATGAACATAGACATCCGACAGGATTACTACATCCACACGCTATTCCAGAATCGAAATGGGAGGTCATTTCGATGGATTTCATTTTTGGACTGCCATAGGGGACAATGAGACATGCATCGATTTTTGTGGTAGTCGAAAATCTGATGAAGAGAGCTCATTTTATTACTATGCATACGACATATCAAGAACTTGTATTAGCTAGAATTTTCATCAGTGAGATTGTGAGGTTGCATGGCATGCCTAGGAGTTTATATTTGATAGAGGATCCGTGTTTACATGAAAATTTTGGACTAGTTTCCAAGAGGCCTTGGGAACCCATATTAAATTTAGTACTGCATATCACCCAATGACAGATGGGAAGACTGAGTGAACAAACCAAACATTGGAGGATATGTTGTGTATGTACATTATGGACCAACAAAAGCGTCGGGAAGAGTTCTTGCCACTGGTAGAGTTTTCATACAATAACCATGTCACTGGTAAGATGATGCCTTTTGATTTTCTTTACGAGCGACCATGTCAGATGTCTTCTAATTGGGATCATCTTGAGGATAGGGTCCTGGTGGGACCAGAAGTGATGCAAGAAATGGAATATCAAATGAAAAAAATAAGACAAAGGATCAAGGAAGCACATGATCGACATAAGAGTATGTCGATGTGCATAGTGTCGATTGTAGTTATGAAGTTGGCGATCGAGTCTTCTTGCGGGTGAAACTGAATAAGAGTTCTATCAAGTTTGGAAAGGGTGTTGTGACATCCCCCAAAAATAAAATATTTTTTATGTGCTAGAAAATTATTTTCGTTTTTGGCAAATTCGAATCTCGAGTTTTTTTTCCATTTATGGCAATTCTGAATTTCGAATTTAATAATTGTATTTAATTATTGTGACTATTGGATAGAGATATGTTTGGACTCAACTAACTATTTGACTATAAAACTTGTATCACAATAGAATATGTATATTAATTGCAGGAGGACAAATGGAACAACCATGTTAAAATCAGTTGACCATGACTCCATGAGTGGGGAACATGTTGGAACTGCCTCTAGGCTGATTATGACAAGTGGAAAATCAAAGATTTGGCCACTGGAAGCCCCTGAAAATCAGGGATTAAGAGAGATGCTAAAATCCCCAAAGGAGGGAAAAAGACTCGGGCAAAAAAATTGATAAATAACATATGCGAGGAGGCAGGACACTGCCAAGTATGATGGGAAAGGATTGTGAGTCCTCTTGCTATTATGAGCACTACGGAACGAGTGTAAGGCAAGGGGATAACTGCTGAAAAATTTGGAATATTGTTGGGAAGTCTCCAAGTTCGCCCTCGTGGATTCATGGTTAGGCTAGGTGGTGAATCGGGCAAGTAGTTTTGGCCACCCTATTCTATGGTTCGGAGAAACGTGGTTGTTCCCTTTGTCTTCCCGCGGAATTGGATTAAGATATGTTGATCTACTCCTCTCTATTTTTGAATGGCTATGTTTGATTGATGTCATATATCTGTTGGGTGATTATATCTAATTTGCAGTAATGTAAACTATTTGAATGATCATATCTATTAGTTGTGAGGAATATATGTTAATGAAATCTGTATTTATATATATATTCGTAATACGTCTGCTAGAATGTTCACATCTGATTGTTGAAATATATATATTTGTTACGGAAGATAAAATATTTTTGTGGATATAATCCGTCTCTTGTCTCAAAGTTCAAAATTAGACATCTCAACCCTGGAATTATCCCTCCTGTAAGTAAAACGCTAGGTGGAATTACCTATAATTTTGTTATATACATAAATAGGAAAAGGGGGAGATTAACGTCAGTGAGGAAAATCCTTTCTATAGTCAAATACCCAGAAAGCCAAATATAGATCCCACAGAACACCAATATTTAATCACCAAACTCTTATGGAAGTGAAATTTCATTTATGATGCACAAATCTAGTACTGTTGGTGTCTAATACACTGATTAAAGGAGACTCTAAGTGATTATAATAGAAATTAATTTTGTGTATAAACTCATAAGTTTAGATTTTCAGAATTCTGTTGGGTAAGCGGATATTGAATCCTTCTACACCTATTGTTTCATAGAACGAAAGTAAGAATACCAGTACAAGGAAAAATCTTAGAATTATGAAAATACTGTGAATTTCGGCATTCGAGACTTATTGGTTACATTTATGCAAATTTCCCTTGCTTTTCCAAACCCTGAAACCCCGAATCCTAAAATCCCGATGTGTTTGTCCCACATCCTTCCACTTTGCGCGATTTTCGGAATTGTTGTTTGTTGATGTTGGCTGTTGTACTCGCGAAATCCTGAACTTCGAAATTCCGAAGTGCTGGTCACTTTTCGGGTTTTGGGAGTTGTTGTGTGTTAATGTTAGTTGTTGTATTCATGAAATCCCGAACTTCGAAATCCCAAAATGTTGGTTACTTTTCGCGATTTCAGGAATTGTTGTGTGTTGATGTTGGTTGTTGTACTCGCGAAATCCCGAACTCCGAAATCCTGACATGTTGGTTACTTTCATGATTTTGGGAGTTGTTGTGTGTTGATTGGATAATCTTCCTCCCAATTAGAGGTATGGAAGTAACAGACTTGTTTAAAAGTTTCTCTTATAGTTAAATCTGTGCTGGTATTATAAACATCATCAAATATGAAAATATTGGTAATTTTTACAAGACTTTAAATAACATTGAAGGGAGGAGTATACACTTATTGTATCATTGTGTAGGAAGTTTTAATTTGCATAGTAAAGAAAATCCATGACAGTAAGGTCTATAAAAAACTTTCAGAGTCAAGCTTTATAACAAAAGACCTAATTGATTGAATCTCAAAACTATGCAGGGATAATTGTACAAACAATTTTTTATTTTTTTTGTGACAGTTTTTGGGGTACATTACATATGGTATCAGAGAAAAAGTTACAACACTGGGCCTGAACAGGGCCACACTAATTTCTTAGTATATATTCTGATTTATGAAAAAACTAATAAATCTTGTGGATTACAAACATAAAGCTTTTATGTTTTGTGTTGAATAATGGCAGCTCAAGAACGTGCATAAATCAATATGGAAGGGAATCCACAGCAAGGACCTCCTGGAGATCCGAGACAGAACAATGATGGAAGTTCACCCACGAAGGTGTTGGAAACAATGAGGAACCTTGTTTTTTAACTATAGGTTTTCAAGGCCAACAATGAAAAATTGAAGAAGGCACAACAGGAACAACAAGAGATAAATGAATTCCTATTGCATAGTATAGTAAGCAAGAAAATCCCAAAAGATGTTAATCATGAGGAGGAGGTCAGCAAAAGGGCCTCCAAAAATTTTGGTGCGAAAACATAAAAAGGACATAGCTCATCTGAAGGGACACCTTCAACTGAAGACAAAACCATACCAGACAGAAAAATAAAACAAACAGATCACCTTGAAGGAGAATTTAAAAAGATTAAACCAGCTACTTTTGATGGAGAATCTAGGACACGAGAAGAAGTCGAGGCATGGTTGTTGGACATCAAAAAATACTTCCAAATATACAACTATTCCAACAACATGAAGGTCATAATGGCAATATACAATCTGAAGGGGAAGGCAAGCATTTGGTGGCAGAACCTGAAATTGGCCAAGGGCCTAAAGGAGAAACAATTGGAATGGTTCAACTTTAAGAAGTATTTTAAGAAATAATGCATCTCTGAAAGCTATTATGAAAGGAAGACGAAATAATTCTATGAGTTACGACTCAGGCAAATGATGATGGAGGACCTTATAAATAAATTTTTGGAACTACTAAGGTTCGTACCAGACATCTGGGAGGATAAGGTAAAAAATCCAGCGATTCTTAAGTTGTTTACCACAGTCCTACAGGGACAAAATTGAGTTTGACAACCCCAAATCCTTGAGTGAGGCATTCAGGAAGGAACGAATGTGTTATTACCAGTATAAACAGTGGGTAGATTTTCCCAATACTTGGAAGGATAAGTAGCAAGATGGAATAAACCAATGGAAGAAGGGATACCAACCAACTCCTTATCGGAATGCAGCAAAAAGTTTCCCAAGGAAGTATTTTCACTCCAATCATCTGAATATGCAAGGTAGCAGTAAACCGGTAAACCTGGGAACGAAGAAGTTTGGGTACAAATCCCACGAGACATTAAAGTGTTGGGAGTGTGGAGAGCCTCATCTAAGGAGGAATTGTCCACATTTAATTGCAACAAACAAAACTGTTGTTCACAATTTGCAGGAAGCCTAGACAATGGGTGACATGGGCAGAAGTCTGCATCAGATAAATGTAGCCATAGATGGTCAACAAGCTAACCACCATTCCTCGGTGGTAGAAATCAAACGCAAAATCCATGACACTCGAATTTCTGTTTTAATTGACCCTGGAAATACATTAAGTTATATTACTCCCGATGTAGTAGAGTCGAATAAACTTACGAAACAAAAACACGAAAAATCTTCACTTGTACAACTAGCAAGAGGTTCTAAAAGAAAGGTATTTAACTTTATTTCTAACCTTGAGTTCATCTTAGATGGTCAAAAGATAAGGACCAATCTGAACATCCTACCACTAGGGTCTTATGATATGATTATTGGGATGGATTGGTTGAAACAACACAAATAAGTACTAGATTGTTATACAAAGATACTTAGCTATAAAGATAATTTTGGCACTGTTAGAACAGCCCAAGGCATACCAAAACCTTCATCAATCCGACAAGTTTTAGCAATGCAACTCAAGAAATGTATTAGAAAGGGATGTCAAGTTTACGCCATCCAAGTGACGAATCTATTAGAAAAAGAAGATAAGCCCAAGTTAGAAGACTTTGTTGTCCTACGTGAATTCAGAGACATGTTTGTTGATGAGATACTAGAATTACCTCCTAGGAGAGAAATAGATTTCTCCATAGAATTACTACCCAGATTAGCCCCTATCTCAAAAGCACCCTATCGAATGAGTCTACCAGAACTGACAGAATTGAAAATATAATTACAGGAATTGTTGGACAAAGAGTATATCAGACCAAGTGTCTCACCATAGGGAGCACCAGTCCTCTTTTTGAAAAATAAAGATGGTACTCTAAGACTATGTATTGATTATAGACAACTGAACAAAGTAACCATTAAGAACAAATACCCCTTACCCAGGATAAATGATCTGTTCGATCAAGTTGGGGGGGCCAAGATCTTCTCATAATTGGATTTACGATCCGGTTATTATCAAGTTAGGATAAAGGACCAGGACATAAACAAAACATCTTTTTGAACAAGATACAGACACTACGAGTTTGTAGTCATACCTTTCAGACTCACTAATGCACTAGCCACGTTTATGTGCTTGATGAATAACATTTTTAGCCAGTACTTAGACAAGTTTGTAGTAGTATTTATCGACGATATTCTAGTTTATTCTAAAACAGAGGAGGAACATGATGAACACTTAAGAATAGTTCTGCAAACACTAAGGAAACACAAACTATAAGTAAAATTTGACAAATGTGACTTTTATCAAAAGGAAATACAATATTTAGGACATGCCATTTCCTCAAAAGGTATTGTCGTAGACCCAGAAAAGATAAAAGCCGTTATGGAGTGGCTAGTACCTAAGGATGTAGCAGGTATCTGGTCATTCATGGGAATCACCAGATATTATTCCAGATTTATAGAAGGGTTCTCCAAGATAGCCTACCCTATCACGTCATTACAAAATAAAGGGACCAAGTTTAACTCGTCGCAAAAGTGTCAAGACAGTTTTAACAAGTTAAAAGAATTATTGACAGTAGCACCCATTTTTAAGGTAGCAGACCCAGATAAAGACTTCACAGTATGCGTTGATGTAAGTAAGGAGGGATTAGGTGGTGTTCTAACTTAGGAAGGGCACGTGATTTTCTATCAGTCCCAAAAATTAAAAGAACATGAGAAAAATTATGTTACTCATGACTTAGAATTGGCAGCAATAATACATGCCTTAAAAATGTGGCCACACTATATAATGGGAAGAAAATTCTTACTATTGACAGATAATAGCGGGGTGAAATATCTGTTTAACCAACCAGACCTTAATGCAAGACAAGCAAGGTGGCTAGCCTTCTTGAGCGAATTCAACTTCGAGGTCAGACATATCAAGGGTAAGGAAAATAAAGTAGCAGATGCTTTAAGCAGTAGAATCCATGGGTTATTTGAGATAAATATCAGCAGGGTAGAAAGTGATCTGGAACAAGGAATAAGAACGACAGGTGTTAACAATGGAAATTACACTAAGATGATGGCAAAATCTCAAAATAATATCGCAAACTTAGATAAACTAGATATAAGTATCGACAAGAAGGAACTATTAAGATTTAAAAACAAACTGTACATACCGGATTCAATAGAGTTAAAATTAACTATTTTAGATGAAGTGCATAAGAAACCATATTATGGCCATCCAGGCTACTAGAAAACAATAACAACACTTAGAAAAATATTTTACTGGCCTAACATGAAGGGAGAAACAACAGAGTACTTGGCTAGGTGCCAAGATTGTCAGCAGGTTAAGGTTGAACACCAGCATCTAGCCGGCCTATTACAACCATTACCAGTACCAGAATGGAAATGGGAGACCATATCACTAGACTTTATAGCAGGTTTGACTAAAACTCAGAAACAAAATGATTCAATCATGGTTGTAATCAATAAACTCAGTAAGTTTGTAGACTTCATTGTTGTAAAGTCTACTTTTAAAGCTATTATTATTGTTGAAATATTCATGAAAGAAATTTTTAGACTGCATGGTATTCCTAAAATGGTGATTTCAGATAGAGACGTAAAATTCACATCTGCTTTTTGGAAGGAATTGTTTGCATGACTAAACACTAATTTGAATTTCAGTACAAGTTATCATCCACAAATGGATGGACAGACTGAAAGGACAAATCAAATCATAGAGGATATTCTCTGTATGTATGTAAGAGCAAAGCCAAACAAGTGGGAAGACTGCCTACACTTGGTAGAATTTGCATATAACAATGGGTACCAAACTTCAACTAAGTTGAGCCCTTTTGAAATACTGTACGACAGAAAGTGTACAACTCCAATTAGCTGGGATAACTTGGCTGACAGACTCATGGTTGGACCAGAGATGATCCAACAAATGAAGAACATGGTAAGGAAGGTACAACAAAACTTGAAGGAATCACATAATAGACAGAAGAGTTATGCGGATCAGAAAAGAAGACACGTGGAATTTCAAGTGGGAGACCATGTTTACTTGAAGGTCAAAGCATGAAAAAACTCATTGAAGTTAGGGAACTATACCAAGATGGCACCTAGGTATTTCTGGCCCTTCGAGATACTAGCTCGAATTGGACCCATAGCATATCAACTTTCACTTCCAGCTAATCTAAGAATTCATAATGTATTTCATGTTTCTTTGTTGAAAAAGTATATTCATGACCCCACTCATATGATTGATTGGAACTTGGTGCAAATGGAACCCAAAGGAGAGTTCTAGGTGGAACCCCTGTGCATTCTGGACCGGAGAGAAATAACACTTTGGAACAGAGTCGTCGCTGAGGTAAAGGTGCAATGGAAGCACTTTAATCCTGAGGAGGCCACTTGGGAATTGGAAGGAGATTTGCGTTAATCTCATCCAATCTTGTTCCAGGAAAGGAACGAACACCGAGGATAGTGTTTTACTGAAGGGGGAAAGGATGTGACATCCCCCAAAAATAAAATATTTTTTATGTGCTAGAAATTTATTTTCGTTTTTGGCAAATTCAAATCTGGAATTTTTTTTCCATTTATGGAAATTCCGAATTTTGAATTTAATAATTGTTTTTAATTATTGTGACTATTGGGCAAAGATTTGTTTGGACTTAACTAACTATTTGACTATGACACTTGTATCACAACAAAATATTTAT
Organism: Picea glauca; assembly: GCA_000966675.3. Lineage (NCBI taxonomy): Eukaryota > Viridiplantae > Streptophyta > Pinopsida > Pinales > Pinaceae > Picea > Picea glauca. The sequence goes on from JZKD02S1673839.1 coordinate 206,334, forward strand.
ATTAATTGTAGGAGGACAAATGGAACAACCATGTTAAAATCAGCTGACCATGACTCCATGAGTGGGGAACATGTTGGAATTGCCTCTAGGCTGATTATGAGAAGTGGAAAATCAAAGATTTGGCCACTAGAAACCCCTAAAAATCAGGGATTAAGAGAGCTGCGAAAATCCCCAAAGGAGGGAAAAAGACCCGGGCAAAAAAAATGATAAATAGCATATGCGAGGAGGCAGGCTGCTACCAAGTATGTTGGTAAAGGATTGTGAGTCCTGTTGCTGTTATGAGCACTGTGAAACGAGTGTGAGGCAAGGGTATAACTGCTGAACAATTTTGAATACTACTAAGGAGTCTTCAAGTTCTCCTTCATGGATTCATGGTCAGGCTAGGGGGTGAATCGGGCAAGTAGTTTTGGATTCCCTGTTCTACGGTCGGGAGGAACATGGTTGTTACCTTTGTCTTCCCACTGAATTGGATTAAGATATGTTTATGTACTCCTCTCTATTTTTGAATGGCTATGTTTGATTGATGTCATATATCTATTGAGTGATTATATATAATTTGCAGTAATGTAAACTATTTGAATGATCATATCTATTAGTTGTGGGGAATATTTGTTAGTGAAATTTGTATTTATATATATATTCATAATACATATGCTGGAATGTTCACATCTGACTATTGAAATATATATATATTTGTTGCGGAAGATAAAATATTTTTGTGGATATAATCCATCTGTTGTCACGAAGTTCGAAATTAGACATCCCAACCCTGGAATTGTCCCTCCTGTAAGTAAAATACTAGGCAGAAGCACCTATAATTTTTTTATATACGTAAATAGGAAAAGGTGGAGATTAACGTCAGTGGGGAAAATCCTTTCTATAGTCAAAGACCCAGAAAACCAAATATAGATCCCACAGAACACCGATATTTAATCACCAAATTCTTATGGAAGTGAAATTTTATTTATGATGCACAGATCTAGTATTGTTGGTGTTTAATACATTGATTAAAGCAGACTCTAAGTGATTATAATAGAAATTACTTTTTACAGAAAAATTGTTGTCCTATTGTACCCTCTTGTAGATTATTTTCATATAAACTCATAAGTTTAGATTTTCGGAATTCTATTGGGTAAGAGGATATTGAATCCTTCTACACCTACTGTTTCACAGAACGAAAGTAAGAATACCAGTACAAGGGAAAATCTTAGAATTATGAAAATAATGTTAATTTCGGCATTCAGAACTTGCTAGTTACATTTATGCAAAGCTCCCTTGCTTTTCCAAAACCCGAAACCCCGAATCCTGAAATCTCGATGTGTTGGTCCCACATCCTTCCACTTTTTGTGATTTCGAGAATTATTGTGCATTGATGTTGGTTGTTGTACTTGCGAAATCCCGAACTCTGAAATCCCGAAGTGCTGATCACTTTTCGCGATTTTGGGAGTTTTTGTGTGTTGATGTTAGCTGTTGTATTAATGAAATCCTGAAATGTTGGTCACTTTTTGCGATTTCAAGAATTGTTGTGCATTGATGTTGTCTGTTGTACTAGCGAAATCCCGAACTCCGAAATCCCGACATCATGGTTACTTTTCGCGATTTCGGGAGTTGTTGTGTGTTGATTGGAGAATCATCCTCTCGATTGAAGTTATGGAAGTAACAAACCTGTTTACAAGTCGCTCATATAGTTAAATCTGTGCTGGTATTATAGACATCATCAAATAAGAAAATATTGGTAATTTTTACAAGACTTTAAATAAAATTGAAGGGAAGAGTATACACTTATTGTATCGTCGAGTAGGAAGTTTTAAGTTGCATATTAAAGACAATCCATGACATTAAGGTCTCTAACAAACTTTTAGACTCAAGCTTTATAACAAAAGACTTAATTTCTTGAATCTTGAAACTATGCAAGGATAATTGTACAAACAAACCCTTTTTTTTTTATGACAGTTTTTGCGGTACATTACATGTGCTAAACTCTCTCTTAGGTTCATGGGACCTTTAGAGATTGTGTAAATGAAGGGGCCCATCGCCTATCGACTAGCCTAGCCTAATTCTTTGAGGCGTATGAACAATGTTTTTCACGTATCTCTTTTGAGAGATTATGTTGATGATCCTACACATGTTATTAACATGAGTTCCTTGTAGGTATCGGACGAGGGTGCATCCACGGTGGAGCCAATCCGCATCATATAACATCACATTCGATAACTACAATGTCGAACAATAGATCAGGTCAAGGTCCAGTGGGACAATTATAGTCCACACTCAGCGACCTGGGAGGACACATATAATATGCGTCAGCAGTTTCCATTTTGGTTTTATAAATAGACTTATGATACTTTGATACACTTTATTTCGACACTTATTTACTTTGAAAATTCGGGAAAAATTTTAAACCAATAGGGGGTTTATGTAACATCCCACTCTTGCATCCATTGAGAGGACTTATTCTTTGAGGACACTTGCATGCAAGTGATCTGGTTCTATATACGATTGATTGTTGTAATTATGATTAAGAGATATTGTGGATTTGATGATATGTTATTTTGTTGCATTTACATCGACAAGTGCTATTGACTGAGTTATCCTCAGTGTACATGACTCTGGACATTGAGGATGTCGAGGCATCGATGAAAATGCTTGGACTGCATATCGAGTTAGGGAGTGGACTGTTAGGGTTTGAATGTTGTTGATGTGACATATGTATATATGATTAGATATTATGATGTTGATTGATATTACTAACATGATTCATTGATGGGCGCATGCTAACGATATCTTGCTGAGAAGAATCACATTTGGAGTAAAGGAGTCATGCACGACAACCAGAGACATTCAGGGAGACATGTGGAGGCATCCATGCCACAACAAACTAGCACTCCAGTCATGGCTCGAATTGTAGGTTAATGATTACCTAGTTCAAGAAGACGCACGATGTCGTGAGGTAAAACAATGAGAGTTTCTCATGATGATTCTAAGGGGTGCACAATAAGGTAGGTTCCTTATTCCTTAGAGGCCCTTAGTCTCCCACACGATCACTTAACAGAGTATTGACTCCAGGGGTTTGACGTCTACCAAATTCAGTCAAGAAGGGCACATAGTGAGAATAAAACAAAAAGAGGTGAGTGGAACACTTGGATCACGTGCTGTGTCCTGAAGGGCATGCCACGATTTTAACTATGGTAAGTTAATAAACCTAATGCCTAGAAAACTATGGCTCCTTAGGACCTAGTCGACCTTAAAATGAATGACATGGTAGGTAAAGTTCAATAAAAAAATTCCCTTAAAAATTGTTTCCAAGCCTAGTGAACTGAAAACCTAGGTCTAAGTAGAACCTTTAAATAAAAAAAAACTAATTAGACATGTAACAAGAAGGGGGTAGAGAAAATACAAGCATTAATAATTAAACTGGAAATTTTATTAAAGATGCAATTAATAAAAGGGGTATTTGGTTGTTTTGCTTAAACCTGGTAATTTTGAATTTAGTTATAAATAGGGTAAACTTTAAGAAAAATGGAAACTTAAATAAAAGGGGGAAACCTAAGGAAAAAGGGAAACTTAAAGAAAAAGGGAAACTTAAAATAAAAAGGGGAATGTCTAACTTAGTAAGGAATATAGCCTTTGGAACTTTCTATTTACGAACTCAACTAGTATTTAAGTAAGGCGTAAGTCATTTAAGAATGGTAAGGGAATAATGGGACATAGAGGAGCGTTTTTAAGAACATTGTTGAGTGGGTGAGGAAAATTAATTAATTAATTTTCTGGTGCAACTAGGGGACCGAGCAACATGTGTACGTGGGAGGTTTTTTGAAATGAATTAAATGAAAAAGGAATCTAATGATGGTTTTGGGAAACTAATGACTAAGAAAATCTGTAAAAATGATGGAAGATGAGGAGTATGGATTACATCTGGCTTGTGTAACGTTACTCTGCTAAAATTTCATCTTGACTGAACTTCTCTTGTGGGAGTTGGGATACCCATCACAGGTAACAAGTGGTAGCTTGAATTTGCAAGGCGAGTTGTGTGCTAGCATTCTTTGGTATTGTGTGTGTGGCCCCTTTGCGGCTCGAGGGGCTCAAGAGGAAGAAAAGTACCTCTAGCGTTAGATGGGACGTAGCGATGATGTCTCATCGATTGGCAAGTCAGAGTTGGATGGAGTGTGAGCATGGGACAATCACTTCTGGTTCTTCGTATTTGGCTACAATACGCATGTGTATAATTTTTATTAAATAATAGCTCAATTTCTTGTTCATACATTTTTGTATTGTCGAAATCTTGGTTGTGTAGATGTTGTTAAAATAAGAAGACTCGTTTAGTTATGCATATGAATTTCTATCTGGGCAATAGTGCACCGTGTGAAATTACAAAAGGGTCACTAAATTTTTGTTTATGTGCTTTGTTTTACTACTGCATTTTATCGTAGTTTCCAGTTTTGGTTGGGATTATTACTGCGTTGTATTATTACCGAGGAAGACTGTGTTTTGGTCTCGAGCCATCATTTTATTTTACTTTCTATTTTTATTGTTTTTAATACAAAGAAATTGTGTTTCTATCTTTTGTTCCTTTATCCTTTAAGTTATTAGTCTGTGTGTGAGAAGTCGGCTAGGAGACGAATCAACTATCTTTCACTCTGGTGTTAAAGATTTAGATTCAAATGCTTTGTTTTCCTGTGCACGGATAATAAGTGAAGCATAGTTTCTCTACCCAGCATATTCCTTATTGTGTACATCGAAAATACTTATTTATTGCTCTGCGATTCTGGTTTCTTTATTCCACCAATTTCGTTTGTGATTGCCCAAAAAATTATTTTTTGTGTACAACGAAAATACTTCTTTATTTCTCTACGATTAATGTTGTTTTATTTTTGGTCGTTGCTTTTTTGAAAATACATGTTTTGTTTTTGGTCCTTCCTTTTCTGAAAATACAACTAATCGATGGTATTTGTATGAATATTTCTATGTAATAAATTTTACAGTTGTGAATTATGGAACTTATGTACATCTTTAATATTATTGAAAATAAAATAAATTACTTCTACATTATGGAATTTTTATGAGCCTTATTGATCAATGATGTTTTACTCTTCATATAATTATTATAAGAAACAAGGTTATTAGGTCCCTCACCGATTACTGATGCACATTGGGCTCTCATGTCATTGAGAGGAGATAATAATTGTTGATGCACATCTTGGCCCTGCCCGACCAAGAAGTATCATGCCTTTCGTAGGAAACAAGCATACTTGAATAACAAGTTCATAGTGACAATACAACGTCAATCCAGAAAGAAAGAAAGAAATCACTCGCTGGCCAGTCAATTCGATATGTGAAAACAAGAAACCGGATATGTATATTTATAGCAATTCACAACCACATTATGGAAGAAGGAATGTGCTTCAGTCAACATTTATCATGTTAATTTCTAAATACTCACGATAATAAATCCATCTAGAAGAACGTCGAGACTTGACTGACTTGCAATCTCGTCGGGCAATTCGACAAAAAAAATGGCAAGGCAAAGTGTGAGAAACATGGATATTTTTTACCTGCTCCAGGGTCCAAATCCGTATGAAACACGGCTGTTGGAAAGGAAAACTTTAATTGAATAAAAGATTAGATTCAGGAAGTGACAACTTATAACTTTGACTTCTCGTTTGAATTCCCTTCATGGAAAGAAGGATATATCATTACAAAATAAAAGAATATTCCGCCTATTCCGCCTTTCGTTGAAAATTTAGATTTTTGAAGAAAAACCTAAACATATGTGGAATGTTTCAATCAGTCAAATGCAAATTTTGTATGTTGTGCGACAATAAGAAGATAAACATAAATTGCCGAATGATAATATGGAAGCTAGGATTGCAATAGCTAAGGAAAAATAATAAGAATTTTATCAAGTTTATGATAACTCAGTAAAATATTAGCATAACAAATGTGATAAGATAGTGAAGGCACTGATATAAGTGATTGGATGTAAAATCGTGTTGGAAAACTCAATATTAAGTGGAGAATTATATTTAAATAATTAATAATATATTTAGGAAGGCATCTAGACTATGATAATAATAAGGTAACCCTAGAAATTTAAGATCAAATGCAAATTTTGTATGTTGTGCGACAATAAGAAGATAAACATAAATTGGCGAATGATAATATGGAAGCTAGGATTGCAATAGGTAAGGAAAAATAATAAGAATTTTATCAAGTTTATGATAACTCAGTAAAATATTAGCATGACAAATGTGATAAGATAGTGAAGGCACTGATATAAGTGATTGGATGTAAAATCGTGTTGGAAAACTCAATATTAAGTGGAGAATTAAATTTAAATAATTAATAATATATTCATGAAGGCATCTAGACTATGATAATAATAAGGTAACCCTAGAAATTTAGGATCAGGTTATAAGTTAATGATTGAGTGGGTTTATTTCAAAACATGATTTTGTTGTTATAAATTTTGGTAGGATCTGTTGATTTTATTATAGTGTATTTATAAATAACTTTATGAGGTAGAGTTAGTTTGTGCATACCATGAAGCAAGTGATGTGCAAATTTGGAGTGAGAAGTTAGATTCTTTATGTGAATAATCTTTACTAATTTATTAATTAGTCAAATAAAAGTTTAATTAGATATTATTGAAATCCATAGAAACATAAATAAAAATAAAAATTGATTAAAGCTTCTTAGGTTCAAATAAATTTAAACTATGATTTACACTTGTGTGGTGGTAACTTCCAGTCTATGATAATATCTTCTTAGGTAACTCATCTTAACTTTTATTGTAATGAATGATTGATTGATGGCTCAACTGGGATTTAAATAGAATTGCGCCTCAAGTTGGTTATTGCTAGATAGATTTTGTATGTCGGATATCTTGTGTGATTGTAAATTTAAGGTTGATTGGAAAAAATAAAAGTTGGATGAAGCAAAGTTCTAGGAAGAGAGCCAACACACCTACTTCTTTGATCTTTCTCTATAGATATTATTCATTTTATTACATAATTGTATAAAGAGTTAGGTAACATCCTTGTCAATGTTGGGAGAAGTTGACAGCCAAGACTAGGATTGCTAAAATTTAAATCATCTTTGTCTATAGATATCATTCATCCTATTACCTAATTGTATATAGAGTCATGTAACATCCTTGTCAATGATGGGAAAAGTTGATAAACAAGACTAGGATTGCTAAAATTGAAATCAATTGCGGCTTACTTTGTTCCTCTCCTATTTTTTCCCCATTCCTTCCTTGGCCTTAATTCATTTTTGACCTCATAAGGCACGCATCTTGTAGAAAAGTCTTATTTTCATTCCATGACTTGTTGCTCTCTTGTTTGGCTGAAAAATGCAATATTACTAGTGCTCCATTTACCATTATAGGTGATACTTTCTCAACCATTTAGTTTCAATCCCAACATGCACATGATTGTGTTTCAATAATTTACATACACAATATCTTTTTAATGCACAAAGAAATTTGTAATCCTTATCTTTATGGATGAATAGATGTATCATTAACATAATAATTATTGCATGGAATTGGGTTGTCATTTTGGAAACCACTTTGCATCCACTATCCTTGCAATAAGTTAGAAGATGACTCGGAACTCATTTCACCTCAAACAATTTATTGTTTTTTTTTTTTAAATCAATTGGTAGAATTGAGAATGTCTAAAATTGTAGCCCAGAAAACATCTATATTAGCATGTCCCTAAGAGAAACTATTTAATATTAACATTGTTCATTGAAAGGAAAGGTTGTATAGAACTTTCAATCCAAAATATATATGGCCTTTGTGCATTCCATATTGTACTCATAACATATAGTAATGACTAAAATCCACATGCAATCATATTTCTAATACTGAGGTCAATCACATTTAAAAATGGACCCAAATGGTTCAGTCAGAGATTAAATCATTTGAAATCTAAGTGAGTTGTATTTGATACACTAACTATTTGAAATAGTAGTATGGAGTGTAATATGTTTTGTTATTTTATGTTTTGATTAGAACTTAAAATACTAAGATATATGATTATTTGCATGTCTCGTTTTTTGGATTGTAGTTATGGTGGATGGTTGAATGCCTTAATTACTTAATATAATTTGCATCTTAATAATCGACATCTTAATTTTTTTATTTCAAGTAGAAATTATAATAAATTCACTTGGGAATCGGAGTTAGCCATACATTTTCTACATGGTAAGAGAATGATTAATAGATTATAAATACTTTTACATGCATTCCATTAAATTGCAATGGAGATAATGAAAAAAAAGGTACATATAAAAACACTCACTTAAAAGTAAAAGTACGAGCTAGTTGTTATACACCTTACCCTACTTATTTGATGTCGAAGAATCAGTTTTTCTAATAAATGGAGTTTTTATCTAACACCCTTACATACGAAGTCATTCTCAATATCAATGTTAACACATTTAATTCTTAAATTATAAGATGTACAAATATTTTATAACACTTTTTGAATTATTATATATATATATATATATATATATATATATATCCAAGGATTTCAACCCTAGAGCTAAGTGGAATCATGACATCTTGGATTTTTATGTTTTGGATTGGTTGAAAGATGTCTTTGTCGCAAGGTATCACTACCTCTCCCGTCAGTATGCTTATTAAATATGGCTGACTCATAACATGAGTATTTTCCAAGAGAAACAAATCCAGATGGGCTTTCTTAGTAAATAAAGAATTTTCTTGAAAACCCAAAAGAAGACTAATAAGAAGAAAAATTGGCTTAGATTTACTATACTTCAACAACCTATTTGCATTATTCATTTCATCATCGGCACATCCATGTCATTTAACCCAATTTACTGTCCTTCAACAACCTCTTAGTATTATTCATTTCATCATCAAACCTATCTACTAGAAATGATGCGTTGATGAACCATTCTTTTCATCTGGCTTGGCTTTACTATAATTGAACAACCTATTTGTATTATTCACTTCATCATCGTCACATACATGTCAGTTAACCTAATTTATTGTACTTCAACAACCTCTTAGTATTATTCATTTCATCATCACCACATCCATGTTAGTTAACCCAATTTATTGTACTTAGACAACCTCTTTGTATTATTCATTTCATCATCACCACATCCATGTCAATTAACCTAATAGCATACATGGGATGTAGAGTTAATAAGGATAAACACTAAGTTTGACATTTTGAGAAACACCAAGTTGTGTAATTAGCTTACATGGTATAAGGTAGTAAGTGATTTCAAAATTAATGAGAAATTTATAAGTCTCTACACCTCCCTCGAGGGAAAGAAGAAGAAATTAAAAACCAATTGATATTGATTGTTTTGTTTAGTTTTTCAAATCGACTAGGAGAGGATGCAAATACACGTTATTCCTTATACTTATTATTTTAGTTGATTGCATTTTTTTTTTGTGTTGACCAAGGATCTACCAGCACCAATATTTTAATAAAAAAATAATTATCCATGTTTAATGGACGGTTGGAATATACTAATCTCAAAGCTCCAAGACGATCACAATTTCGGAAACTTACTATAGTGTTTTCAAATTGATTCATTTCCTTCTCCATAATCAAACTATCGACTCCACTCCGCTCCACCCCTTGTCTCCCCCACCATCGCTTCATCCTTCACCCTTGCAACTATGTCGGTTATAAGAGAGGGAGAAATCCCTTGGCTACTATTAAGTGGTTGCTTCGGTTCAATTTGATGGGATAACCTTGATATAACATTGCTATCCTTATTAAAAAAATAAATAAAATTATTTCCTTTATAAGATAAGCCTAATTATATATATATAGAGAGAGAGAGATTAAATTTGTTAGGTAAGAATATACACAATACCATATAAAGTAAGTCATGGTTTTAAATCCATAACTTTACATAAGGAAATGCTTTAACAATACACTCCATCATGTAGAAAAATTATTCATTTTTTAAAATAATATTTTTATTATTTTATTTTAAAAATAGACTCCAAGTGAGTTATAACTAATTCTTTTTATAAACCAACAATAAGAGCAGGTTGTTTTAAATGGGCTCTATTTTAAAAGGATAAAATATAGCATTTTCTATTGTAAATGGAGAATATGATATTATATTAGCTCTCCCAACTAATTAGCGAGGAGGTCAATTTTAGAAAGTCCAACAACTTATCTTAGATACAAAGGCTTCACACCAATAAGGATTTAGATCTACATAGTGTGTATAAGTACAATTTTCTGCAATATATACACTAAACAATTTAAAAAATAAAAATAATAATAGTATCGTTGCTGAAGAAAAAACCATCTGTCTCGGCGCTTGAACATCATACAGAGAAAACCAATCAACTTTCATAGAAATTTGACATGATGAAAACTTCATACAAATAAAACGCTCCTCGCTTCAAATAGCTACTGCATGTTGTGTATATATTGCTAATCATACGCTTTATATCAACTTCATATAAGATAAAGTAATTATTAAATACTCAATTTAAATGAAGAAAATACTCACTAAATTCTCAATTAAAATAAATCTGCACTATCTATTTTATCTATAGGCATCCTTCATTAAACGAGCCATAATCAACAAATACAAATAATCTACTTTGCTTTGTTGCTTGTTCATGAGATTTCCCAAACACAAAATTGATTCAAGTTCGGGAACAATGAAAAAACTAGAGGTTCACATTAGACATGCTCTGTCACCCGCATTCTTGAGTACAATGCAAAATGATTCCACTGATATTCTTATGCCGATGAAAGGTTTGTCAGGGAATTGAAATCTATTATATTTCTTTACAACCCATTCTACCTTTGTCTTTACTATGATAATGAACTAAGAGTTGTTTATGTATTTTATTAAATGGTGCATAAGAAGGCCCATGCATATATAGAAGAATAAATAAAGATATATAAGAAGATATTATTTCCCATCAGTAATGGCTTTATTATAATTACATTTCATTCACCAGGCTTTGCTATAACAGAACCAACTATTCAACATCATCACAGAAGAATCAACAATAGTTGCAAGGTTTATGCAATTTTCTCACTTAAAAAAAGTAGTTCAAAGCTTTAGGGAACAACATCTCTCTAGTTTAAATTATCAACAACAACACCATTTACCAACATCGCAAGTTTGTCAAATTGAGTGAGAGGTTGTCGATGGGAAAATGGGCTCATAACTATTGACAGTGAAATTCCACTGCGCTAGTCATTTGTCTCACATGTAAAGTACTTACCTTTGGCCATTGAAAAATACCTTCCTTATCCTCCACTATTTCTAACATCCCAAGCTTGTCAAATTGAGTGAGAGGTCGTCGATGGGAAAATGGGCCCGCAAACATCCCAACCTTGTCAAATTGAGTGAGAGGTCGTGGATGGAAAAATGGGCCCACAACTATTGTCAAATTGAGTGAGAGGTCGTGGATGGAAAAATGGATCCACAAGTATTGATAATGAAATTCAACTACTTCAGTAATTTTTCTCACATGTAAAATACTTACTTTATCATTGGCCATTACAAAATCCATTCCTTATTCTCGACTATTGAAAACACACAAGTTGTTCTCGACTATTGAAAACACACAAGTTGTTGGGTTACATGTCATAGACACTAAAGCTTGTTTACAAGATACACATTCCTTTTTTTTTTTAATTAAGATAGAATAATAACTCTTACCCATCAACTCAGCGTACTAAGAGCTACCCTTATTAATGAGCGTACTAAGAGCTACCCTTATTAGTCCCTGCCTCCAGGGACTATAGCATTCACTATGTGCATTTTGTTGTAATAATAAATGTATTTTGTAGTCTTTTGATAATAAAAGGGTGTAAGTTTTTTTTAATATATTTATTATTTATTTATTTTCAAAAAAATAATAATTTTTCAAATATTGTAAGTTTTTATATTTAATTTTGGATTGGTTGAAATCTTATTAATAGGAAATTATTCTGCTAGTGCATTCAATTTTTTTTTTATTAATTTTCAAAATTATAAATTAATTTTCAAAAATAAATTATATGAATTATATTATTGACTTACAACTAATCAATTGTAATTTCTCTTTCCATTGATCATCAACTGCATAAAGAGACATCTAAATTATATGAATTATATCATTGTCTTACAACCACTCAATTGTAATTTCCCTTTTCATTAAGGTCATCAACTGAATAAAGATATGTGTAGCGGCCAACAAGCAATGTTGATGTATAGGTTATAAAAGAGAAAACAATGTTGATGTATATAAGGTTATACGAGAGAAATCTATGAAAACTGCAGGTCCAACTATCTATCCCAATTGAGCCATAGACCATGCCAATAATAGCACTATGAAACCTATCACTGTCGTAATAATATGATCTCTTGCAGTCCTAAAATAGGTTAGCCAAAACAGTGGGAAAAGTATAATTCTTAAAACTAATTACCTATATGATGAGGGAATCTTCTTCCAATTTATGCAAATATGAGCTATGCTCATTGTGCCTGCCATGCTCTTCTATATATATTTTTGATGCATGATAGATAGAAGGCAATTCCAACTATAGAGAAGTTTAAGCTCCCTCCTCATCCATAATGTCTCAAATAAAATTGTTATAAGACCTTTCACTCAACTCTCTGAGTGAATCTACTGTGATAACATCTCACAACTAGATTCATACTCTTCAAAAAATTATATGTAATAACAATAATTGAATCTAAGACCACAACATGTAATAACAATAATTGAATTTAAGACCACAGTTTAGCTGGAAGCTAAGTTGAATAAAACTAAAATGAAGGCTCCAAATTTGTGGTGTACAGAAAAAAAAAATGGAAGACCTAAGATGAATAAAACTAAAATGAGCGCTCCATTTCAAGTAACACATGCTAAATTTTTACATTCTTTACAATAGATACATAATTGAACCTATTAACCCTAACCTCGTTCCGATGATGCAGAGAGGAACCATGGGATATTTGAGGCACCTGCGAGTCCTTGACTTAGGATTGAAAGTTTCACTAGACCTCTTCCGGAAAGGACAAGACTTGTATCTGGTTATTTCTATTATCTCATCCCTTTTTAATAGGATGAACTCATCAATTACAACAACAATAGTAATAGAGATCCCTTTCCAAGAGTTGCTTCTAGCATCCAAAGCCTCAGTTCCAGGTTACAAGCACAGTCTTCTTTATACATAGAAAAAGATTCCATAAAACAAGAAGAAGCAGATTGTGCAGTTAATAATATATTCATGGTAATCGTAGTGTCTCCAACCCTATAGCACGTAAATCAATAGGCACATGTAGAAGCACAAAATGGCCACATAGAAACCGAGCCTAGACATGGACTCCCTCGAAGCTTGCACATCATGGAAAGTGTAGAATCATGAAATAGCCACATAGAAAAGAGATTACGCATGCACGCCTCAATGGCCCACCATTTAGTTTATCTTAATATAAACCTGATTATGCAGATAATTCATTTGAAATACCATCAAAGCCAATGTTCAATTTTTCCACAGCAACCACCACCAGAATCTTCATTGGGTTTTCTTCACCGGTCTGAGAGGTCACAACGTCGAGGCTACAATGTTCAATTCTTCGACCAGTTTGCAGCCACCACCAGATTATTCATTAGGTTTTCTTCACCGGACTCAGAGGCCACAAGGTCGAGGCTACAATGTTCAATTGCTCGACCAGTTTTCAGCCACCACTTAAATAGTAAAAACATATGAACATCATCCATCCAAATCATACATTTTATTTCAAGTACAAGTTCAAAGGATGGGTGGCAAGTTTCAAAGGACACCTTACACGACTGTCATAAGTAGTCAATTTAGTAGCTGAGGCGGCAAGGAGGCACCCAAGTTCTATTGTGGAAGGTAAGGTGGTATTCGTATGCAGAAAAATCAGGAATGTAAGGTGTAATACAACCTATCATGCTATCTCATTGTATTAGGTTTGATGTCTAGCTGATAATATTCCCATGAGTCTGTGCAAACTCTTTTCTACAAGTAGAAAATAAATTATTGTATGCAAACAAATTATTGTATGCATCTCTTTATTTTGTCAAATTCAAATTTTATCGATGTGTTTCCTTAAATTCTCCGTGCTTAGCAAATTTTGAAGAAAATTTGCATATTTTGGTTTTATGTGTATTGTAAAATTCATGCTTTGTTTATGGTCTTTGTTGTAATGATTGTGGACTTCTCAGACATGTATCACGGCTAGTTCACTTACTTTGGATGGTTTATTTGTTGAACTATTCAAAGAAACGAATTGAAGATCAGAATTGATCAAACTACTACAAGTTCATAAAAGTAGAGTTAAAATGTTAAAAAAACTTTAGACCTTTCCCATTGGAACTCTATAGGTTTCAGATTTCATTTTATCCAAGGTTGTTTGACATTTCCATCCTGTTTATTGTCATGGAGTTGGACTTCGGCTAGAATTAGATAGTTGGGTTCGTTATCTGAAGTGTGGTTACCGAGAATAAGAAATCTATCATCCGTAGTTAATATAATAGTCATTGGAAAGTTCTATTAATTCTAATATTTGACTTAATATAATATAATAGTCATTGGAAAGTTCTTTTATTTTTAATATCCAACTTCAACAAACTAAGTGATAGGGTCTGGGATTCTTAACCCTATTCCTATGTATTATAAAATGAATGTTGTAATGTAATAGACTTAACCCGATTCCTACGTATTATAAAATGAATGTTGTAATGTAATAGACTGGATAAATTAGAGAAGCACAGATAATGAGGATGAGTTAACAATCCCTTAAATGTAAACTAAATTATAGTCAAGTACACCCTTCATGGGAATAATAAAAATAAGGACCTTTCTGCAATCGATGTAAATAATAATTGCATGTACTTCATCATGAAAGTTTGTGTAATTTGCGTTTTCACAAATTCCTGAAAGTTTGTGTGATTTGTGTTTTCACAAATTCCTTTTGGGTAGTTTGGTACATAAATATAAAATATGTTTATTCTTAAACAAGTAAAACTATGGTTTCTTTCTACAAAGATACACACTTTTAGTGTACAAGTCTTTGTTTAGGGAATTGTAATATGTATTTTATTATGAAAGTTTGTGTGATTTGCGTTTTTGCAATTTTTTTTTGGTAGTTTGGTACATAAATATAAAATATGTTTATTCTTAAACAAGTAAAAATATGGTTTCTTTCCACAAACATACTCCTTTTTAGTCAAGAAGTCTTTGTCTAGGAATGTGTAATATGATATTGGACTTCGTTAGTTGTTTCCTGTTGTTTATATGGTTTCTTTCTACAAAGATACTCCCTTTTAGTCTACAAGTCTTTGTCTAGGAATGTGTAATATGATACTGGACTTCGTTAGTTGTTTCCTGTTATTCATATGGTGGTAACATCTATGAAGTGGTTAGAATGTCAAAGGAAGCTAATCACCTAAGTCCACTTGAAAGTGAATCTCATATTTCATTTTTCGTGTAGGTATTTAGGCAGACCATGATTTGATATGTCTGTTTAAGCTATGTTTGTTTTGATATGTCTGTTTAAACTTTAATTCAATGTTTGATACAGTTTCCATGATTTTATGATAGTACAAAAAAGATGCTTGAAGCTCTCTTAAACGATAACATTGGTAAATGTAATACAGACCGTAAACAAGAGATGATGAAGCTCTCTTTGTTTTGATATGTCTATTTAAACTTTAATTCAATGTTGGGTATAGTTTCCATAATTTTATGATAGTAAAAAAAGATTCTTGAAGCTCTCTCAACCGATAACATTGTTTTGATATGTTTGTTTAAACTTTAATTTGATGTTTGGGTAGAGTTTCCATGATTTTATGATAGTACAAAAAATATTCTTGAAGCTCTCTCAAACGATAACAACGATAACATTGGTAAATGTAGTAATATCAAGTTTCACATTGATTAAAAAACACCTCCCTCTCTATTACTTGTCACGACTCCTTTCTATAGGTTTTTTTTTTGTACAAGAACAAACTTGTTCCATTGCAGAGGTGATCATAAAGATTTATTTACTCTTTTTCGGTTTACTGTGTGGATTTTATTTTTCGGTTTACTGTGTGGATTGTATGTTTAAAAAATAGATCTTCAAATGTACAACCTCCTTAAACTTGAATCTATGTTATCATATTCATAGAACATGGCCATAAATATTGATTTCTCCTTTTTGGTTTAGCGTGTGGATTGTATGTTGCAAAAATACAGCTTCAAAACTACGACCTCCTTAAACTTGAATCTATCTCTGCTTTTTATAGTGTACAAACTACTTACTCAATTTCTAAGTATGACTTAGATTGATTCTGTTTTATCTATGCTTCGAGAAATCCCTCGACATTACTTTTTGTTTGATTTGACTCCATATTGCATCAGTGCACAAGAAAATCGCATAAATTAATAATAAAGGATAAACATTTCCTTGAAACTATAATAGGTTAATATTTTTGTAATAAAACTTTTAATTTGAATACACAAATGCATTGAACATAATGGAAAGGACATAAATATTTCCATTTTATTTTAATAATAAATTATTATCTATTAAAATGAAAAAAGATATATTGGACCTTATATTTCCTTGTGAATCTATAAGTTATGTTTTAGGAATCATGATAATGAATATAGAACACATTTTAGGCAAGTGCAAGTACTTACTTCTACAAACTAATCATTGGTAACAAGTCAGTCATTATCGGTTAGAGATATATAGGCTAAGGGGAATAATTTGAGCTTTAGGTGCATAGGTTGATATCATTTTCAATTACAAATAGATTATTGAGGATGGAGTGGATGCATCCGTAGCAAAGGCATAACATACAAAAGTTGATTAGGTTGGCCTTATTGTTAAATAGGGTAGACATCATTATCATCTATTTTAATTTATTTCAAAACTTGTTGTGTTTATCACAATAAATTAAATTTTTCAATGAAAAGTTTATTATTTAAGCTTTAATAATCTTCATTTTTTTCCAATGAAAGAGGGATTATCTTCTTTGCAGCTATTTCCCTTATTTCTATGAGAAATGTTTAACCCAAATCACATTACTTAGTGAGTGCCCTACCTCAATGCTAAGCATTGCATGAATCAATATTTTAAACCTTGTGTGAACCAATATTTTAAACCTAAGTGAGTAAGATCATAGAGTGTGATCATATGGTTTACAACATTTTTTTTCCAAATTCATTCCACCACTAGTATTTTGAATCCATTTTATATCCATGTTCTATAATGAAATTCTATTATATTCTAGCAACGTGATGCTTGAGTGAATACAAAATGGTTTCCATGTAGAGTTAATGATAAATTCATATAATTACCTAATTGAAGTTGCATGCACAGATGAAGTGAAAGAAATATCTATACACTAAGGCCCTAGGAAATTAGTTGTTCAACCTTTATTTGGTCACTATAAAAGTTATAAATTTCACTACAATTCCTCTTAATAAAAATAAAATCACACACAACAACATTATGAGGGATGAACATTTTGTTAGTATGTATATTTTTATTTTCACCTTTGAAATATGTTATATGACTATGATAATATGTAACTTCTCTAATCATACTTACCATTTTCTCATCCTTTTACACATCTTTTACACATAGCTATGCATATCAAATCCATTTTCTACCAAAATAAAAAATTGAATGAAATCAAATGTAAATAATGTCTATAAAAAAAATTATTAGTAGCAGTGGGTTTATAGAATTCACTCACAATTACATAATCATTTGAGAGGGTAACAATGCAATATCTCGACATCAAAGGTGCACCGTTTTTGGTTGGAATCAAAGCGTCTTTCACACATACATATATAAAAATAACTCAAGCAAGGAGTATATATACAATAGAAATGTTATATGAAATTGCATGTGTACATCCTTAAGAAATGACTTTAATGGCTACCTTAAATAGTAGTACTCACCTCCTCAAATTCAACACCATGTTTTTTAGGATAAAGTCTTCTTCAATGTGACATCCCGACATTACGGCAACATGCACACCATTAGTGCAATTTTGTTGTTTCTTAATTTTATAATTTATAAGCACTTTAGTGTTCCAGGTCAACAATTGGAACAAGCGAGGTTACCATGACTACAGGGCGGCCTAAGGGATGAACCAAAACGAAGACGTCGGATCCTGGTTGAACACGCAGCCCTGAGTGATATTTACAGTTGATTCTTTATTTTACCATAAAAAACACCAAGAAACACTGGTAGTCGTTATATAGAGACAAGTTTCACTACAGCTAATTAGAACGGTTGTTACCGCGGTGAAATCAATATGATTAGGTCGACGGTGACCCCGAATCCCCCTATTTAGGCTGATACCTTTTAGTTGATTCCCGACAACAACTTGTCATAGGCTTCTTCCCAGACCCTCCGTCGTCAGAATGAGCAAAAAGGGAGATAAAGGGTTAGTGCAATTTTGTTGTTTCTTAATTTTATAATTTATAAGCACTTTAGTAGACAAGATATTCCACTTAGAATATTTTTGTAGTTTATTATCCTATTTAATTATTTTGCAACATTCATAATTATTAATCAATAATTAAATAACATTTGTGTAGTATTCAATTTATCTAACAATAACTTTGACGCATGTGAAATGCATAGGCCACATTATATTATTAAGAGTGAATAAATTATAATCAAACTTAACATAGAATCAATAGGTTAATTTATTAACAAAAACAAATTCAGGTGAGAACTTAATGAAAAAATCATTAAGCCCATTCACCTTTTATTATTTATATAACTCATGTCCAAATTATAATAATATGTATATGTTTATTAGTACAATATATTTAATTATTTATATCATTTTAGTATACCTAGCACCTATTCAACAACTTTAATAAATAATTCCATATATTGTGTATAATGCATTTCATTTTTCTATAACAATAGTAGAGATAAAATGGTCAGAGGTTGCATCCTAACAATGCTGAAAAGAATTTTGCATTTTTGTTTCAAACAAAAACAAAAACCTTCATATTCATAAAACTATGGCAAAACAAGACTATGAAATATTTAATTGATTTCAACAAATAATATACAAGATGATAGGGATTGAAATTCAGTCTGCCCGAAGAAGACCAACAAATTGATAATAGATGGGTGATGGATGTGCATGAATTGGTGCAGGTTATGTATTGTTGCATGCCTAATGCCGCTGGTGAATAATTTGCATTTCTAGGTGACAACACAATATTAAATTCCTATGAAGAATTACATTTATGTGTGCCGACACAACACTTAATGGAAGTGACAGCTTTAACATTATTGATGGCTACGGATAAGGGTTCAAAATTTATGTGCGTGAAAACTAGAATAAAAGATTTATTGATTGTTGCAGATATGAGTTTATCATTTTCCCAACTCAATAATAATCAATTAAACATCATGGGTTATGATATTGAACCAATACAAGTTCCCAAACCTTGCAATACCTGCAATCATGTTGCTAAGATATAGAATAACGGATGTATCACTCAAAACTCAGAGATTTATCATTAAAAAAAACATATATTTATCATAAAAGAAAATCTCAGAGCTCAGAGATTATACAAAAGAAAACTTTGAGATTCAAAGATCACTAAAAATGAATAACGCAGAGATCTGAGATCATTCTACAAGGAAAAACACAGTGGTAAAATCACAGTTCAACAATGACATCGCTATGTAACAAATCTATGTAGTAACAATTAAATCATTATCTAACTATTCTGACAAATCTATTAGTAACAATAATATCACTATCTAACTTTCTGTGTAGTAACAATTAAATTTTTGTAGTAACAAATGTGATTCGCTGCCAACAAAATCATTATCCATGTATAAAAATCGAAGTCTACAATAATATTGTTG
The DNA here is from genome assembly GCA_000966675.3 of Picea glauca. Classification (NCBI taxonomy): domain Eukaryota; kingdom Viridiplantae; phylum Streptophyta; class Pinopsida; order Pinales; family Pinaceae; genus Picea; species Picea glauca. The sequence continues at coordinate 226,221 of JZKD02S1673839.1, forward strand.
TCCATTGATAAATTGTTGTTTTAAGAATGATATAGATGTCTACCATAATATTGTTGATTATTAAAAAGAAATTGTTGAATAAATATTTTGTTAAATCGCTAGTAAACAGTGTGTAAATTGTTGTGCAAGGACTGTGTAATTCTCTGAAGGAATACAATGTTAAATAGTTGGTAAACACTCTGTAAATTGTCGTGTAAGCACTGTGTAATTGACTGAGTGAATACGGTCTAGGAGAAAGGATTCCTCCTCCTCCCAAGCGCATGATTCAGAATGGAAATTAGCATGCTATTAAAAATTCAATGATTTTCCATTAAAATGGATTGGACAAAGCTTTACTCAAATTGGAAATAACTTAAAGGTTTATAAATGAATTCGAAGTTTGATTGAATATAATTATCAAGATTGGAATTCAACAACGCTAGGAATTATATATTGTCCTTGTTAAATTTGTTAATGAAGCGAGTAAAAGATACCAAGACACGATTCTTCCAGGAAGAAGAAATTCCCAAATACCATGAAACACAATGAAGTGGAAATGCAGGGCAAGGAAATTTTAACACAAAGAAATGAAATTGGAATCCCACAAGAGATATGGAAATGAAATGAAGTGAAAACACAACACAATGAAGTGGAATCACAGAGAAATTAAACGGATCGCTGGGTAAAGTGATGGCTAAAACAAGGTGTAAACGCACGGTGAAAACTCAAGTAAAAAGATTGGGTGCTGAGATTACAACTCAAGGGAAAACGTAGAGGATCTTGCTACAAATAAATTTTGGGCAGAGGAATGATCCTACACTTATTATCCATCCACGGGAAAGAAGGGAATTTGAATCTAAGTCTTAAACACCGGAGTGAAGACAGTTGATTCGGCTCCTGGCCGATTGCTCAAGCACAGAGTAATAACTTAAAGCATCACGAAAAAGAGCATAAAAACATAAATATTCATCCATATCTTCGTCGCGGAGAAGAAAATAATGAAATACAAGCGCAATCAAAGAATAAAGAAACGCAAGCAGGAGAGACAAGAGCGCAAGCAAGGTTTTGAGTCTGGATTTCATTTTGTCCATGCACACATAGACAATAACTTAGAAATAAATGATACTATGGATAGAAAGGGTTCTTACTAAATGAATCAAGCGACAAGGGGATTACAATTACCTTAGAATTACATGTGCAAGGAAAGCTCATGGAAATGAAATATTCATCCGGGTAAAGTAAAATCAACAAGTGTAATTTAAATTTCATTGCAAGTAACAACTTTAACATGCATACCTTAGCCAAATGTGAATGCTCCAAAGTCATTGTACCGCACACGCTTTGTTCCCCTCTCACTTTCCAACCGATGTGATCTCACCATTACCTCTCATCCAACTCTAGGGGTACTCTTCTTCCCCCTAAGCTCCTCGAGCCGCAAAGGGACCACACACACAATACTATAGAATACTAGCACCCAACTCACCTTGCATGGTCTATCTATCACTCATTACCCAAGTTGGGTATCCCAACTTCCACAAGAGTAATTTCAGTCAAAATGAAATTTCAACAACATAACGTTACACAAGCCAAATGATGATCCATACTCCTCCTCCACCATCCCTTTTATAGAGTTTTTAAGTAATTAGTTTCCTAAAATTCTTATTAGATTCCCTTTTCATTAATTTAATTAGGAAAAGCCTCCCTCGTACACATGTCGTTCATCCCCTAGTTGCACCAGAAAATAAAATTTATTAATTAATTAAATATTCCTATTTCTCTCACCCACCTAAAAACATTCCTAAAAATGCTCCTAAGTGTCCCAAAATTCCCTTACAATTCTTAAATGACTTACACCTTACATAACTCCTAGTTGAGTTCATAAATAGAAAGTTCCAAAGGCTATATTCCTTACTAAGTTGGACATTCATCTTTTTCTTTAAGTTTCCCCTTTTCTTTATGTTTCTCTTTTTCTTTAAGTCTCTTTTTTCTTTTAAGTTTTCCCCTTTTTCTTTTTTAACTAAAAATCAATTTAGCATGTGTAGATAAAAACAACCAATTACTCTTTTAATAAATTTAATCCTCCATTAAACTTTTTTATACTTTAATAATCAAGTTTGAATTTCTTACCCCCCTTCTTGTTACATGTTTTTTTTTTTTTTGACCACATGTTTTTAAACTTTACTTATCACATCATTCATTTTAAGGAGGACTAGGTCCTAAGGAGGCATATTTTTCTAGCCACTAGGATTATTCACTTACTAGTTAAAATCATGACATGCCCTTTAGGATGCACTGTGTGCTCCGAGGGTGCCACTCACCTCTTTCCATTTTATTTGCGCGACGTGCCCTTCAAGATGCACTACGTGCTCGAAGGGTGACACTCACCTCTTTCTATTTTCTTTGTGCAATGTTTCCTTCAAGACACACTATGTGCTCCAAGGGTGCCACTTGCCTCTTGACTGAATTTGGTAGACGTCAAGCCCCTAGAGTCAATACCCTGCGACGTAATCTTGTGGGAGACTAAGGGCCTCTAACAAATAAGGCCCCTGCCTTATTGAACGCCCCTTAGAATCATCGTGAGAGACTACCACACTCTTCCCTTATGACATCATGGGTCCTCTCAAACTAGGTAATTGTTAACCTACAGTTTGAGCCATGGCGAGAGTGCTAGTAGGCTGTTGTGGGGATGCTGCCACACCTCTCCCTCAATGTCATTGATTTTCGTGCATGACCCCTCTACTCCAAATGTGAGTCTGGTCGAAAATCTATCATCAACCTACATCCATCAATGAATCATGTCATCAATAATAATCAATCATCATAACATCTAATCAAATGTACATATATCACATCAATAACATTCAAACCCTAAAAGTCCACTCACTAAATTGATCTAGAGTCCAAAGGTTTTCATCGATGCCTCTGCATCGTCAATGTTCAAAGTCCTACACACTGAGGAGGACCCAGTTAGTAGCACCTGTCTAAGTAAATATGGAAAAATAACATATCATAAAATCCACACTATCTCATAATCATGATCAAAATGACCAATAGTATAATAACCTGGATCACTTGCATGCAAGTGTCCTCAAAGAATAAGTTTGCTCAGTGTGCACAAGAGAGGGATGTTAAATACACCCTGTCTTGTTTTAAACTTTCTCCCAAAGTTTCACAGTATATAAGTGTGGAAATAAAGTGTATCACAATATCATAAGTCTAATTATCAACACAAAATTGAAACTATCGACGCATATCGTATGCATCCTCCCAGGTCATCGAGTGTGGACTATAGTTGTCCCACTAGACCTTGACCTGATCTATTGTTCAACATCGTAGTTGTCGAATGTGATGGTCTAGGATGCGGACTGGCTCCTCCATGAGCGCACCCTCGTCACATGCTTGCAAGGTACTCAAGTCAATAACATGACATAGGATCACTCACATAATGTCTCAAAATAGATATGTAAAAACATCGTGCATACGCCTCAATAATCAGGAAAGGCTACTTGATACGTTATGGGGCCCTTCCTTTCCACAATATTGAAAGGTCCCACAAATATAGGAGAGAGTTTATCCCCCTTTCCAAACTTGATCGAACTCTTATGCCATTTCACCCGCAAGAAGACTCGATCGCCAACTTCATAACTACGATCGACACGATGTGGATCGACATAACTCTTCTTATGATCCTACACTTCCTTGATCCTTTGTCTTATTGTTTTCATTTGATGTTCCATTTCTTGGATCGCTTCTGGTCCCACTAGGACCCTATCCTCAAGATGATCCCAAATGAAAGGCATCTGACACGGTCACCCATAAATAAATTTGAAAGGTGCCATTTTAATGGTGCTTTGATAATTGTTTTTGTATGCAAACTCTACCAATGAAAATAACTCTTCCCCATGCTTACGTTCATCCATCATGTACATGAGGAACATGTCCTCCAATATTTGGTTTGTTTGTTCATTTTTCTCGTCTGTCTCTAGGTGATACGCAATACTAAAGTTAACTTGGGTTTCCAAGGCCTCTTGGAAACTAGTCCAACATAGTCCTCTAAACAACAATCCTCTATCAAAGATAATCCTCTTAAGCATGCCATGTAACCTCTTAATCTCACTGGTGAAAAATCAATCTATGTGGAGTGCCTGATACGTCGTACGCACAAGAATAAAATGATCACGCTTCGTCAGGGTGTTGACTACCACAAAAATCAAGTCGTGTCTCATTGTCATCTGTGGCAGTCCAATAATCAAATCCATCAAAATGACCTCCCATTTTGATTCTGGAATAGCGTGTGAATGTAGTAATCTTGTCATATGTATATGTTCAACCTTCAACTGCTGACATTATAGACATCTTGCCACATAGTTTACTATGTCTGCCTTCATTCCTCTCTAGAAGAATAAGGGTTTAAGGTCTTCCCTCATCTTTGTGTCTCATGAGTGAGCCATGCACACTGCTCTATGAGCCTCATTTCGGATCAAACTCCTTATCTCATCATTGGGTGGTACGTAAATTTGACTTTTGAACCTCAATAAACCGTCATTTTCCATATTAAATACTTCANCTGTCTCTAGGTGATACGCAATACTAAAGTTAACTTGGGTTTCCAAGGCCTCTTGGAAACTAGTCCAAAATAGTCCTCTAAACAACAATCCTCTATCAAATATAATCCTCTTAGGCATGCCATGTAACCTCATAATCTCACTGATGAAAAATCTATCTATGTGGGGTGCCTGATACGTCGTACGCACAAGAATAAAATGATCACTCTTCATCAGAGTGTTGACTACCACAAAAATCAAGTCGTGTCTCATTGTCATCTGTGGCAGTCCAATAATCAAATCCATCAAAATGACCTCCCATTTTGATTCTGGAATAGCGTGTGAATGTAGTAATCTTGTCATATGTATATGTTCAACCTTCAACTGCTGACATTATAGACATCTTGCCACATAGTTTACTATGTCTGCCTTCATTCCTCTCTAGAAGAATAAGGGTTTAAGGTCTTCCCTCATCTTTGTGTCTCATGAGTGAGCCATGCACACTGCTCTATGAGCCTCATTTCGGATCAAACTCCTTATCTCATCATTGGGTGGTACGTAAATTTGACTTTTGAACCTCAATAAACCGTCATTTTCCATATTAAATACTTCAAATTTTGGTACCAGCATGGGGTTTTGTCCAATAAAATCCTTGACCTCTTTGTACCAGTCATTGTTGTGTTGTAAAGTTAAAATATTTCCATGTAGATTCGTCTGAAGAGGCATCACCGAAAATAATCATGGTCTCTGAATCAATGCATCAACCACTCAGTTCATTGTGCCCTTTAAGTAATTAATCTCGAAATCGTACCCACTAAGCAATTCTGACCAATGTCGTTGTCACGCGTTCAAGTCGCTTTCCGTAAAGATGTGTTCCAGTCCACAGTGGTCCATTTGTAGTTCAAATTTTCATGCAATAAGGTAGTGTCTCAAAACTCTCAAGGCATAAACAATGGATAACAACTCCAAATCATGCGTTGCATAGTTCTCCTCATGCTTTCTCAACTTTCTTGAGATGTAAGCGATCACTTGACCCTCTTGCATAAAAAATCCACCTAAGCCTTCCTTGGATGCGTTAGTGCATACGAAGAATTCCACGTCCATGTCAGGGACCTTTAGTATTGGTGTTGTCGTCAACATCTCATTGAGCCTCTGAAATTCCTCTGTGCATTTCTCGTTCTAAACAAACCTCTTATTCTTCTTCTGCAATTTCGTTATCGTATTTTCTATCTTCGAAAAACCCTCGATGAACCGTCGATAGTATCTCGCTAAACCCATGAAGCTATGCACTTCGGGGACATTAAGTGGCACAGGACATTCCATAATATCCTCAACCTTTGTTGGATCCACAATGATACCTTTGTTGGAGACGACATGCCCTAAGTAGTGAATCTTCAATTGATAAAACAAGAATTTAGAAAATTTCCCATATAATTTGTTCTCTCGTAGACATCGTAGTACCAAGCACAAGTGATCTTCATGATCCTCCATCATCTGAGAGTAAATCAAAATATCATCAATGAATACTTGGATGAACCTGTCCAAGTATTTGTGGAACACCCCATTCATCAAACTTATAAATACCCCTAGGACGTTCATTGGTCCAGACGGTAAAACAATAAACTCGTGATGTCCAAACCTTGTATTAAAGGCGTTCTTAGGGATGTTGTCCTCCTTTATCCATAACTGGTGATACCCTGATGATGCAGTCACGCCGGCAGGCACGTCTGCTCACAGGATCTTCTCTTCCATATCACCCCGAAGAACTCTAAGGCTCTTCTAATTCCCTATCGGGAATCCTGCACCCACAGCAAACCTTCACCAGATCTCCCTTTCGCACTCGGAAGATCGGACTTCGCGACTTCACAATGTCAAAGGTCAAGCGTTGGACTCTCAAATCCCCGAGACCCGATGACCAGTCCACGCTGACCTTCTCTTTCCTCTATCGGGAGATTCTCTATCGTGAATTCGACACTCGCGATGTCGAGAAGCTCGGTTTTCCAACTCCCGATGCCTCATACGCCGAAACTCTGATGCACGCGCGAGTCGTCCCTTCAACTTCCCGTCACTTCTATCGGGATTTTGGACTTCGCGGGATCGCGAATCCTGATGTCAATGTTTCGGTGCTTCTCTCTATGAAACCCCGATAACTTGTGCCACCTATCTTCCACTTCGACTCTTGTGGTCCCACACTGCTCTATCATCGTTGGGATATCACGGTTCGCGATTTCGCGATTCCTGTTGCTAAAGTCACGGGATTTCATCCCACAAAACCCTGATGCACAATGTACATGTAGATCCAACGGCCCTATCCGACTTGGATCAATGGTTCTCTCCCTCCTTAGCTTTTAACCTCTCAAGAACAGATCATTGTATCTCGCCTGCGCCTCTGCGAGATCTAATGGTTCATAGAGATTCACGGTTTCTCCTTGGACAACCCAGTCCGTCTGTTAATCCTGATGAAATCTATGAAACAACTAAGTGTTCCTCCCCACATAACTCGTTCACCTTCGCGCACCCTTGCGACGCTTCTTACGAACTCTCAACCACGGCTTCCCTGCACTGTTCTTCAGCATAATTCGAAGGCCTATCCTTCCTGATCTTTATTACAACTCTGAGCCTTGGGAAAAGACTACTTGCGCACACTCCTTGCAGCAACCGTCAAACTCTCTCAAGTGCTTGAATCCTTATATTCGGTGCACACTTGCAACAACAGTCCTTCAGCTCTTACTCAGGTTTGCAACCCTGAACTTCACTTTCCCTGTGCACTCCTTGTGGCTCCTATGCCCAACTGCACTTGTGGGTGAATGAGAACAAAATCTAAACTACATGAGCCCTCTGTCAATGCACTCCTTGCAGGAATTCTGGCTCAGATAGAGAAACAATTGAAACTCATTCCCTCTTCCTTTCATACTTCACTTAGAACATGAAATCATATACACAACATATCAAAGAAAATGTATAACAAGAAAGCAAACATTCATGAGCATATCATTCACCATCAATACACAGAGAACAGACACAAAACCATGAATTTGAATCAACTATTTCTATTAATTCAAATTATTGTACATGGGTGTTCTTACATAGCTCTCTGTTTTCTCCTATGATCAAATATTCAATCCTATTACAATGCACAATGAGGGTGTCTATATCTCGTTTCCCTCTTGCGCTCTACAACTGTCTAGTCTAGAATTAAATTCTATCTACTTTACATTAACTAATTTAAATGCCTCTACCTACTAAGGATGAGAGCAATCTTCTCAAGGTACATTTAAAATATACAAGTGCGCTTCAATAAATTGTTACATTTATGTTTGCGCAACAACTTCAAGGCGTTTTCAAAATTTGTGCTGGCTTGTCCAGTTGTCCTCCGCTTCTGCGTTGGCTCGCTTGATGTGTTGGCGATGCTCCTGTATCATACTCCCTCGCTTGAAAAAATTCATGGACTCTTGTCCATGAGCTCCTGCACGGTCTGTCTATGCTTCTGTATCTCTGCTTCACTCTCCCAACTGGCATCTTCAGCTGGATGGTTCTTCCATTTGACCAGATACTCAAAGTATTCTTTCCTCCTAGTCTTCTTGCTTACTCTCTTATCTAGTATGCGCTCCATCTGCGGCTTCTCTGCAACTGGCATCTGTTTTGTCCATTGGATCATTGGTTTCTCATCTCCAGTATTTGCTTCTCCATCTTTATATGGGTACAAATCCGAGATATTGAATATCGAAGATATTCCGATCCCATCGGGTAATTCAACCTCATAAGCATTGTCTCCAAATTTCTTCAAGACCTTACATGGTCCGATTTTCTTCATCTTTAACTTATTGTATGTTCCTTTCGGGAACCTTTCAATCCTTAAATGTGACAGAACCAGATCACCAACCTCAAATTGAAGTTGTCTTCTATGCTGATCTGCTCTGTGCTTGTAATTCTGATTTGATTCCAACAGTCACTCCTTCACCTGGCTGTGAAGTTCCTTCATCGCCTCTGTGAATTCTTCTGCACTAGCACTCCTAGTCGCAGTCGCTTCTGAATCCCTCAGCAAATAAACTCCTCTCGGCTGCATGCCATAAACAACCTGGAATGGACTCTGCCCTGTGCTCTGATTCACTGAGTCATTGTACACAAACTCTGCCTGCGGTAATATGCTATCCCACTGGCTATGGTGTTCTGTCACCAAGCTTCTCAGCAAGTATCCCAGACTTCTTTTGACCACCTCTATCTGTCCATCTGTCTGAGGATGATAAGCTGAACTAAATGCCAAGTTAGTTCCCATCTTCTTCCATAACGTCCTCCAAAAATTCCCTACGAACTTCGTATCTCGATCCAAAACTATACTTCTTGGCAACCCATGAAGTCGAATGACCTCTTTGAAAAACAAGTTTGCAATGTGAGTTGCATCACTGGTTTTCTGACATGGAATGAAGTGTGTCATCTTGGAAAATCTATCCACGACCACAAAGATTGAAGCATACCCTCTTTGTGTTTTTGGCAACCCTAATACAAAATCCATGCTAATGGCATCCCACAACCTCTTTGGTATGGGAAATGGTTGATAGAACCCCGCATTCTGCTTCCTTCCCTTCGAATGATGGCAAATTCTGCATTAGTCTACAAACTTCTTGACCTATGATCGCATCCCTAGCCAAAAGTATGACTCATTCATCTTCATGAATGTTTTGTCATGATTGAAATGTCCGGCCAGTCCTCCACTGTGTTTCTCTTTCAGCAAATTCTCCCTCATGGAGCATTTTGGAATACACAGTTGGTTACCCTTGAATAGAAACCCTTCCTGGATCATGTACTTGGCCCACTCGCTTCGGTCTCTGAGAACTATATTCTCAGCTGCTTCATATGCTTCCCGAAAATCTGGATCATCTGCGTACATATTCCTGAGATCATCAAAACCCAATGTTTTGACTCTGAACTCCTGCAACAACAAACACTTCCTGCTCAAAGCATCAACAACTTTGTTAGCAGTACCAAAAATATGCTTAATCACAAATGTGAAATTTTGTATGTATTCCACCCATTTTACATGTCTCTGATTCAACTTTTCCTGTTGAGTCACAAACTGCAGTACATGATTGTCACTGTATAGAATAAATTCTTTCGAAATCAAATAATGCCTCCACTTCTTCAATGCTCGTATGATAGCATAAAACTACTTATCATAAGTGGAGTATTTCACTCTCGCTTCATTCAGCTTCTCACTAAAGTATGCTATTGTCCTGTCTTCTTGACTCAAGACTGCCCCGATTGCAAACCTGCTTGCATCACATTTCACTTGAAATTTTTTTTGGAAATCCGGCAACACCAAAACTGGTTGTTCCGTAATCTTCCTCTTCAAAAGATTAAAACTTTTCTCATCCTCTGTTGTCCAGTGAAAAGACTTATGTTGCTTCTTCACTGTATCCATCATTGCTGCACTAACTCCACTGAAATTCCTAATGAACTTTCGGTAGAAACTAGCCAATCCGTGAAAACTTCTCACCTCGAATATATTTTTCGGTGATGGCCAATTCTTGATTACCTCCACTTTATCTGGATCCATCCTCAACTCATTTGCCAAAATAACAAACCCGAAATAAATGAGCTCTGTCTTCATGAATGAGGACTTCTTCATGTTTATCAACAGCTTCTCCTACTGCAATTTCTGCATCACTGTAGAAAAATGCTTCAGATGCTCCGCTGCGGTTTTACTGAAAACCAGTATGTCATCCAAATACATGATGACAAATTTCCCGATGAAATCCTTCAAGAATTCGTTCATCAACCTCATGAAGGTACTTGGCACATTTTTTAAGCCAAATGGCATAACAATCCATTCATACAACCCTTCATTTGTTTTGAATGTTGTCTTCCATTCATCACCCACTCTCATGCGAATCTGATGATAATCATTTTTTAAATCAATCTTTGAGAACAATTTTGCTCCACTTAAGCAATCCATCAAATCATCCATTCTCGGCAATGAGAATCTGTACCTGATGGTTATCTTGTTTATCTCCCATGAATCAGTGCACATCCTCCAGCCTTCGTCTTTCTTCGGACTGAGTACTGTCGGAACAACACCTGGGCTCAATCTTTCTCTGACCAAACCTTTGTCCAACAAATCCTGGACTTGCCTTTTAACTTCTTCATTCTCCTGCGGCATCAATCTGTACGTAGCTTTGTTTGGAAAACTGGCTCCTGGTATGAGATCAATGTGATGACTCACACTTTTGATTGGTGGCAATGAACAAGGTAATTCGTCCACTACTATATCAACGAACTCTTCCAGCAGTTCCTGAACTTCTTCTGGAAAATCATCCACTCCTGTCCTAGTCAGAACAATTTTCAGTTTTCTGACCAAAATGAACTGTGGATCCTCCTTATTCTTTACCTCGATAAGGAGTTCTTTCCCACTCATGAGAAGTACTGTGTTGCTTACCTCCGGCTTCACCTCCTTATCCTTTATCGGAAGCAACATGTGTGTCCTCCCACTCTTCTCCAGGGTGTATGTGTTCATTCACCCATCATGAATCACATTCCTGTCATATTKCCATGGTCTACCCARCAATAGATGACAAACATCCATAGGAATGACATCACATAAGATAYTATCATTATATCCTCCTATMTTGAATTCAACTAAACATTGTTTTGTGACAGTTACCTGGTGTCCTTTCTGTAGCCATGAAACTCTGTATGGGCTTGGATGATCAGTCGTCTCCAKCTCCAGCTTCTCTACCATCTCCGTAGATACGATATTATCCRTGCTACCACTGTCTACGATGACCTTKCATACTCTATCCTTGGTCTTGCAAGCCGTTCTGAAAAGTCTGGTCCTTTGGGCTGAATTCTCCACCTCCTTCTCTGGTGTCAAAAGGACTTTTCGCATCATGAGYGATTTTTCGCCTTCAACGKMTTCGGCCTCAACATMCCTTCTCTGTGATTTGGTGATGTGAGCTTCTCCAATGTCCTTTTTCTCTGRACACTYGTAAGACTTGTGTCCATTTTTMCCGCATGTGAAGCATGTGATTACTCCACCTCTTCCTCTTCCTCTGCCTCTAGTACGAGGAAAAGTGTTGTTGTCAGCATAATCTCCCCTCTGCTCATTATGTTGTACTCTCTTCTCAACATATGGCCCTCTCTGTGAGGTTCCACCTCTCTCTGTTCTAGTTGGAGGTTTCTTCCAGTCTTCTTTGGGCTTCGGGTTTCTATCCTGGGCAACTGACTTGCCTCTAGGCTGGCTTCTGCCTTGGCCCCTCTGACTCTACTTTCTGCTCAATTTCTCTTCAACTTTCAAAGCCATTTGATAACCATATTCCACCATTCGGATTTTTACCATACTCATTTCATCCTGAATCTCATATCTCAGACCATTCATATACCTAGCCACTTTTTCATCATTGCTTTCACGATGACCTGCATTGATATTCAACCTATAAAATTCCTCAGTATATTCCTTCACTGTCATCAGCTTCTGTCTCAGGTTCTGCATCCTCCTGAACAGAGTAATTTGATAGTCCCTGGGAATGAATTTTTCCTTCATCTTTGCAATCATCCTGTCCCAGCTCTTAATTTTCTACTTGCCTTGGCAATGCCTATCCGCTTGTAGTTCATCCCACCACAAGGCTGCATGTCCTTTTAATATCGTAATGACATGATTGACCTTATTGTCCTCTTCGATATATTCATAGTCAAAATAGGTGTCTAGAGCTCCAATCCAGTCTAGAATCTCTTCTACATCCAAGTTTCCCTCATAAACTGGAATGTCCATCTTTTCTATTACACCCATCCTGGAAATACCTCTGATCAAACGTTCGTTTGATGCATCTTTAGCTGCAGCTTCTTCTTCATGTTCAGCATCAACTTCACTCTCGGAATCACTTAGATCCCCCGCACTATCTGTGCATCTTTGCGCTGTCTCCATGTCTTTGAGTCTTGCTCGTAGATCATGCATTTGTCTCTCTATAGCTGGATCTGCAATTTTCCTGCCTCTTCTCCGCTGCACTTCCCTATCCTCTAGATTGGGTGATTTCCTATCTCTTCTCGGCGACATCGTGAATTCTTCCTCTCTACTACAGAAAGCAAAGAACATTTATGGGCTCTGATACCAAACCGACGCAGTCACGCCCGTGGGCACGTCCTCTCACAGGATCTTCTCTTCCTTCTCGCCCCGAAGAACTCTAAGGATCTTCTAATTCCCTATCAGGAATCTTGCACCCACAAAACAGCTTCACTGGATCTCTCTTTCGCACTTGGAAGATCGGACTTCACGACTTCACGATGTCAAAGGTCGAGTGTTGGACTCTCGAATCCCCGAGACCCGATGACCAGTCAAAGTTGACCTTCTCTTTCCTCTATCGGGAGATTCCCTATCATGAATTCGGCATTCGTGAAGTCGAGCAACTCGGTTTTCTGACTCTCGATGCCCGATACGCCGAAACTCCGACGCGCACGTGAGTTGTCCCTTCAACTTCTTGTCACTTCTAGCGAAATTTCGGACTTCACGGGACTGCGAATACTGATGTCAATGTTTCGGTACCACCTGCCACCTACCACCTGTCTTCCACTCTGACTCTTGTTGTCCCACACTGCTCTATCACCATCAGAATATCGCGATTCGCAATTTCGCGATTCCTGTTGCTAAACTCACGGGATTTCAACCCATGAAACCTCGATGCACGAGGTACGTGTAGATCCAACGACCCTGTTCGGCTTGGATCAACGGTTATCTCCCTCCTAAGATTTTAACCTCTCGAGAACACATCACTGTATCTCCCCTGCACCTCTGTGAGATCTAATGGCTCACGAATATTCGTGGTTTCTCCTTGGAGAACCCCGTCCGTCCGTTACTCCTGATGAAATCTGTGAAACTACTAAGTGTTCCTCCCCACATAACGTGTTCACCTTCATGCACCCTTGCGATGCTTATTACAAACTCTCAACCACGACTTCCCTGCACTGTTCTTCAGGAGAATTCGAAGGCCTATCCTTCTTGATATTTCTTACAACTCTAATCCTTGGGAAAAGACTACTTGCACGCACTCCTTGTGGCAACCGTCAAACTCCCTTAAGTGATTGAATCCTTCGATTCGGTGCAGACCTGCAACAACAGTCCTTCATCTCTTACTCAGGTTCACAACCCTGAACTTCACTTTCCCTGCACACTCCTTGCATCTCCTGTGCCCAACTGCACTTGTGGGTGAATGAGAGAAAAAGATAAACTACCTAAGCCCTCTGTCAACGCACTCCTTGCAGACTCTTCAACTGTACTCCTTGCAGGAATTCTGTCTTAGATAGAGAAACAATTGAAACTCATTCCCTCCTCCTTTCAGACTTCACTTAGAACATGAAATCATATACACAGCATATCAAAGCAAATGTATAACAGTAAAGAAAACATTCATGAGCATATCATTCAGCATCAATACATAGAGAACAGACACAAAACCATGAATTTGAATCAACTCTTTCTATTAATTCAAATCCTTGTACATGGGTGTTCTTACATAGCTCTCTGCTTTCTCCTTTGCTCAAATCTTCAATCCTATTACAATGAACAAAGAGGGTGTCTATATCACGTTTCCCTCTTGCGCTCTACAATTGTCTAGTCTAGAATTAAATTCTATCTACTTTACATTAACTACATTAAATGTCTCTACCTACTAAGGACGAGAGAAATCTGCTCAAGGTCCATTTACAATATACAAGTGCGCTTCAATAAATTGTTACATTTCTGTTCGTGCAACAACTTCAAGGCATTTTCAAAATTTGCGTTGGCTTGTCCAGCCATCCTCCGCTTTCGCACTGGCTCCCTTGATGTGTTGGCGATGCTCCTGCATCACCTGATCTCAAGTCAATCTTTGAAAACACTGTCACACCCTTCATGTGATCAAATAGATCATCAATCCTAGGCAAGGGATACTAATTCTTGATCGTTTCCTTGTTCAATTGACAATATTTGATATAGAGTCTCCATGACCCATCCCTCTTCTGTATGAAGATAAAAGACGCACCCCATGGTGACACACTCGGGCATATAATTCCTAGATCCAACAACACCTTCAGCTGCATTTTTAACTCCTGTAACTTCGGGGTCGACATCTGATAAGGAGTTCTTGCTATCGGTTCAATCTCGGGTTTTAGGTATATGGTAAATTCCAATTCCCTCTATGGCGACATCCCAGGTAACTCCTCAGGGAAGACGTCCACAAACTCTCTCACCACGAGAAGGTGTTCTAGACCTTCCTCTACTCCCTTCTCATTTAATGCAAGGATCGCATAAATATTACATCCCTTGCGCATGCTCTTTTGTAGCTACAAGGAAGATATGAAGCTCAGGGAAACTCCCTGGTTCCGACCTAAAATCATGCATTTATGTCCGTCATCATCAACCAAGATAAACTATTCCATCTTATAGTTGAGTATCGCCTCGTGCAATTTCAACCAATCCATACCAATAATGACATCATAATATCCTAATGTCATGACATACAAGATGGCCCTGGTGACAAAATATCCGAGGTTAAGACTACAACCCGTAAGCTTCGCAACAACCTTTTGTTTGGCTCCCGAATCCATTTGTAGAAAGCTAAACTCATCTTGTTCGACTACCTTTACCTTAATTTTTTTTAGCACTGCACCAGAAATGAAACTCTCTATAGCACTTGGATCTATCAAAATACTAAGGGTTTGGTCAGCGACGGTACCTGACGTCTCAACAAAAGTCGACTGGTGCTCTTCCTGGTGGTTATTCACCACTGCATGATTCTAATGGGCCTTTCCCAAATCTCCCACGGTAGTGGGCCCAACTGATCCAAATTATCTAGTCCTTTCCATTAGGTAGTTGCACTAGTAATTTGGCTCCCCACATGTCCAACACCCTTTTTTTGAACCAATACTCTTAGTACTCGAAGTAGAAGCTAACGGTCCATTGGCCTGGAACCTTTTTCTTTTCTGCACCAGATGTAACTTGCCCTACTAGTCTTGCTGGAGTCCTTCTCTAAAGCCTGTTGATCAGCTCCTCCTCGGCTATGAGGGCCTTCTAGAAAACATCATGCAGGGTTTGAGGCATCAGAATCCTAACCTTTGCACGAATGTTGACATTAAGTCCAAACAAGAACCTGTTGACCTTAAGTTTCTCAGTGTTCAAGTGCATAGAATACCAAAGAAGAACCATAAAATGAGCCTCGTTCTCGGGCATCATACGATCTCCCTATCGCAAGACGTTGAAATTATTAAGCTGATGCTTAATGAATTCCTCAGAAGATAACTCTCCCGAAAATGTTCTTCGAAAAGCTCCCATGACACGTCTTCGACTTCCATGTTCAATAGCGGCAAGAGCGTATTCCATCATAGAAGCGCACTACGCTTCAATTGAAATACTGGCATGCAGACCTTCAAGCTCGAGGTTGTAAATGTGAAGCATGAAGCACATCGCCTTGCTCTCCAGCCATGCCTCAACGATTGAGTCATCCACGACACTCGTGGACTTGAGAATTTATCCCTCTCGAGTTCTCGGTGAAGGATAACAGTATTGATTGGGGAACGTTGTGGACCCTCAGGGGTGTAGATTCCCTAGCCTCATCTCATCTCAGTACAGATGGTGAATAAGGTCCCATGACATTCCCTAGAAGGAACTTGACTGACCATCATCATCTCTTACAACAATCGAGTGCAACCCAAGGATTTTTTCTTCCCCTTGAGGGTTAGACTCTGAGGGCGCAGACACTTCTGAAGGCATTGCACCTCCTTCTAGGGAACCATGTTGTGAACCTCTGCGGTGTCCTTTAATCAATATCACCGCATGGACACGTTAAAGTTTTAATTAGCACTAGGTTATTATTCAAGGGTTCATTGTAGTGGAAAGCATGGTGATCCACAGTCGCAGGGTTGAACCCACTCTGATACCATATGTGACATCCTGATGTTACGATGACATGCGACGCAATTAGTGAATTTTTTTTCTGTTTAATTTTATAATTGATAATAACTTTAGTAGACAAGATATTCCAATTACAATATTTGTGTAGTTTACTATGCTATTTAACTATTTTGCAACATTCATAATTATTAATCAATAATTAAATAACACTTGTGTAGTATTCAACTTATCCAACAATAACTTTGACGCAAGTGGGATGCATAGGCCACATTATATTACTGAGATAATAAATTATAATCAACTTGTTTTTTTGTTTGTTAATGTGGCCAGACCTGTTGGCATCGGGATAAACCTGTGGCTTGAAAAAATGCGACTCAGGGGCATCTATGCCATCAAAATCACCTGAGGATCGCACCCGGCCTGAGCCACACCAACCCTTAACATGGTTGGATTTTTTTTCCCCACAGGTTTCGAACCGGTGACTTTTCAACATGGAGTGGCTTAACAACACACTTTGTCACCAACTGTCCTACACCTCGGGGACAAATTATAATCAACCTTAATATAGAATCAATAGGTTAATTTATTATGAAAAACAAATTCACCTGAGAACTTAATGACAAAATCATTAAGCCTATTCACCTTTTATTATTAATATAACCCATGTATAAATTATAATAATATATATATGTTTATTAGTACAATAGATTTAATTATCTATATAGTACATAACCATTTTAGTATACCTAGCACCTATTCAACAACTTTAATAATTTCATATATTGTGTATAAAGAATTTTAGTTTTCTAGAACAATAGTAGAGATAAAATGGTGAGAGGTTGCATCCTAACAATGATGAAAATATTTTTGTATCTTTGTTTCAAACAGAAAAAAAAATGGCCAGATTGATAAAACTATGGAAGAACAAGGCTATGAGATATTTAATTAATCTCAACAAACAATATACAAGATGCTAGGGATTAACATTCAGTCTGCCTGAAGAAGACTAACAAATTGAAAATAGATGGATGATGGATGTGCATGAATTGGTGCAAGTTTTGTAGTGTTCCATGCCTAATTCCGCTAGTGAATAATTTTCATTTATAAGTGACAACAAAAGATTAAATGCCCAAGAAGACTAACATTTATGTGTCCCAACACAACACTTAATGCAAGTGATGTATTTAGAATTATTGATGGTTGCAGATAAGGGTTTAGAATATATGTGCGTGAAAACCAAAATAAAATATTTATTGATTGTTGCATATATGGCTTTAGAATTTCTCCAACTCAAGAATAATAAATTAAACATCATGGGTTAACACATTGAACCAATACAAGTTTCCAAACCCTACAATACCTACAATCATGTTACTTTCTAAGATATAGAATAATGGATTTATCACTCAAAACACATAGATTTATCATTCAAAAAATAAGATATTTATCATAAAAGAAAATCAGAGAGCTTAGATATTATACAAAAGAAAATTGAAAGATCACTTAAAAGGAATAGTGCAGAGATTCAAGATCATTCTACAAGGAAAAACGTAGTGGTAAAATTGCAGTTCAACAATGACATCGCTATCTAACAAATTTGAGTAGTAACAATTAAATCACTATCTAACTAATCTGACAAATCTATTAGTAACAATAATATCACTATGTAATATTCTGAGTAGTAACAATTAAATCTCTGTAGTAACAAATGTGACTCGCTGCCAACAAAATCGTTGTCTACAATAACATTGTTGTTCATTTATAAATTGTTGTTTTAACAATGATATATATGTCTACCATAATATTGTTGTTTATTAAAAATAAATCATTGAATAAATATTGTGTTAAATCACTAGTAAAAACTGTGTAAATTGCTATACAAGCACTGTGTAATTTGCTGAGTGAATACGGTGTTAAATCACTGGTAAACACCGTGTAAATTTTTGTGTAAGCACTATGTAATTTGATGTGTAAGCATTGTGTAATTTGATGAGTGAATATGTTCTAGGAGAAAGGATTCCTCTTTCTCTCAAGCACATGATTCAGAATGGAAATTAGCACACTATTTAAAATTCAAAGATTGTCCATTAAAATGAATTGGACAAAGATTTACTCAAATTGGAAATAGCTTAAAGGTTTATAAATGAATTCAAAGTTTGATTGAATATAATTATCAAGATTGGAATTCAACATACCTAGGAATTATATATTGTCCTTGTTAAATTTCTTAATGAAGCCAGGAAAGATACCGAGAGATAGTCCTTCCATAAAGAAAAAATTCCCAAACACCATGCAACAAAATGAAGTGGAAATGCAGATGAAGGAAGTGGTAACACAAAGCAATGAAATTGGAATACCACAAGAGATTTCAAAACACAATGAAGTGGAAACGCAACGCAATGAAGTGGAATCACAGAGAAATGAAATGGATCGCTGGGTAAAGTGAGGGAAAAAACAAGTTGTAAACGCAAGGTGAAAATTCAAGAAAAAAGACAGGGTGTTGAGATTACAACTCAAGGTAAAATGTAGAGGATGTCATTGCAAATAAATGATGGGAAGAGGAATGATCCTACACATATTATCGATGCACAGGAAAGAAGGGCATTTGAATAAAAGTCTTAAACACCGGAGTGAGGACAGTTGATTCGGCTCCTAGCTGACTTCTCAGGAACAAACTAATAAATAAATGGATCACGGAACAGAGGATAAAATCACAAATCTGCATCCAGATCATCTCCATGGAGAAGAAAATAATGAAATGGAAGCACAATCAAGGAATAAACAAATGCAGGCAGGAAATAGAAGAGAGAATGAAAGGTTTTGAGTCTGGATTTCATTCTGGCCACACACAAATAGATAGTAACTCATAAATAAAGGATATTGTGGATAGAAAGGATTCTTACTAAATGAATCAAACGACAAGAGATTACAATTACTGTAGAATTACATGTGCAAGGAAATATGATGGAAATGGAATCTTCATCGAGGTACGGTAAAATAAACAAGTGTAATTTACATTTCCTTGCAAGTAACAACTTTAACAGGCATACCTTAGCCAAATGTGAATTCTTCGAAGTCACTTTCCCATGTGCGCTCCATCCAGCTCCTGCTTGTCAACTGATGTTACATTACTGGTACCTCCCAACCAATGCTAGAGGTACTCTTCTTCCATATGAGCCACCCAAGCCGCAAAGGGGCCACGCACACAATACCAGAGAATGATAGCACCTAGCTCAGCTCACAAGGTCGAGCTACCACTCGTTATCCGAGCTAGGTATCCCAACTCCCACAAGAGAAAGTTCAGTCAAGATGAAATTTCAGTAGCATAAATTTACGCAAGACAAATCATAATCCATACTCCTCCTCCACCATCCTTTTTATAGAGTTTTTAAGAAATTGGTTTCCCAAAATTCTCATTATATTCCTTTTTAATTAATTTAATTAGGAAAAAAATACCCCATACACATGTCGTCCATCCCCTAGTTGCACAAGAAAATCAATTTTATTAA
>JZKD02S1673839.1:246137-276680 GCA_000966675.3 Picea glauca
ATCCTTTTCAGCTACATGGTTCATTCAACCATTCTTCCTCATAGCTCCCCCTTCATCACATCATCATCAACTTGGGTTTTATTTCGGCTTACCCATAACCGTGCTCTGGGTTTTCCCGGATTACCCTCAACCATGCACCAGGTTTTCTCGGATTACCTGTAACCATACTCTGGGTTTTCTCAGATTACCCTAAACCATGCATCAGGTTTTCTTACATTACCTGTAACCATGCTTTACATAGTGGTTTCTAGATTACCCCGAACTTTTCACATTAGGGGGTATACAATGGCTCAGGTACATAGAATTTTCTAGGACCACTACATCAAAATATCCTAGTCTTGCTTTCAATTACATGTCTCAGAAATAACATAACTATGCACACCTTCAAACCAAAAATATCAGTAACAATACTTGTAAAATCATAACTCAATCACACTTCTCACAATCAACCCTCTGTGAGTTCGACGGAATGGGCACGTACACCTCACTTAGCTTTATCAGCTCCAGGTAACTTTGGCAATGGCTCATCTTCCACCGTGTAATACTAGCATGTCCTCCAAAGGTAGCAAAATTTCATTTGAATTATCACCAACAACATTCACTATAATGCAAAATGGCGATGCTGCCATTAGCAAGACACAACTTCAAAATCATTTTAATCCCTATTTGAACATCAATCCTCTCTTGAACAAAAAGATCTCCTGTAAACTTTTCATTTTCTCTAAGGAGAATAATCCACCATAATCCAGAGTCAACAGGGGCCACACGGCCTATCGTCACCTCTCCAAAGTCTGGGTCCAGTATATCTTCAGTGGCATCGTCATCCCCATCATGAGGGATAGTGTGCACTTTGAAGCTTGCTAACATAAAACCTTAGAAGCAGAATACCTGATGGTATCGGGATCAACCCTGACACTTTGAGTAGTAGAGCTCACAGACAAGTATCTCTCATCATTCTCCCATGTTCTCCCCAGGGTATCATTCATAGAATCAATAATGGGTCCACCCATTCTAAGCCTATATGCGGTTTCTAATGCATAATCATAGATCCGATTAAAGTTTTTAAGGGTGTCAACGACCAAAGCCTAGTATGAAATCAATTCATCTGGGGAAGAAACAACCTCAATTGCATTCACAAAATCTACCGAATTACTCACTGGAAAAAACCACAATGACAACCTACCATAAGTCACATTGATCAAATAATCCTTGAACAAAAATGAATTGTTCCCACTACTAAAGCTATCAAGCAAAACAAACCCATTTGTTTTCATTGTGCGATTAATATCAAAATTATAAGATGATTTATGAGTGAAAATGTGTGTTGTCATATAGAGTTCAGAGGGAACACTTGCACCAGAATTGGCCTGAGCTGGAATGTTGCGTTCTGATCACGAAAACCTTTCTCTGTCCTGCAATCCATCTTTCGTGCGACACTGCGTCTTGTTCTTTCCAAACGACCTAAAGTTTGTGAGAGGCTCCTCCTCTACCACTCCCAGGTGATAATTTCAACTGGCAGCACAATCAATATGTAGCACTACCTCAAGCGATGGAAGCTCCTCTCTTATACACAGGCGGCTAAACTCCTCTCTTATGAATGACTATGGCTCCTCCACGCAGGCTAGAACTCCGCACAATGCAATTCACTCACTGGATTGAAGGTACGATCCTCTCGACCATATACTGACAGATCCTGGTATTCTGATCTCGAAAACTGTAAAGGGTCGATCCCTCTCCAAAGATGTACAACTCAAATGAAGGTCGGGAACCCATCGAATGAAGTATCACTCTACTCTCTGCATGTTCCTGGGAACTCCCATGAGGGAGTCATGCCCAACCCTGATGCTCTGATACCAAATTAAAATCAATAACAGTGAGGCCACAAGGGCACATCACAAGTGAGTCTACTCTCCCATTTTAACAGTAACTATTGTTGATTCTTTTATGGTGATGTTGAATAGTTGGTTCTGTTGTAGCAAAGCCTGGTGAATGAAATGTAATTATAATAAATCCATTACTAGTGGGAAATACCATCTTCTTATATATCTTTATTTATTCTTTTATATATGCATGGGACTTCTTATGAACCATTTAATAAAATACATAAACAACTCTTAGTTCAGTATCATAGTAAAGACAAAGGTAGAATGGGTTGTAAAGAAATTTAATAGATTTCAATTCCCTAACAAACCTTTCATCGGCATACGAATATCAGTGGAATCATTTTGCATTGTACTCAAGAATGCGGGTGACAGAACATGTCTAATGTGAGCCTCTAGTTTTTTTCATTGTTCCCGAACTTGAATCAATTTTGTGTTTGGGAAATCTCATGAACAAGCAAGAAAACAAAGTAGATTATTTGTCTTTGTTGATTATGGCTCGTTTAATGAAGGATGCCTATAAATAAAATAGATAGTGCAGATTTATTTTAATTGAAAATTTAGTGAGTATTTTCTTTATTTTAATTGACTATTTAGTAATTACTTTATCTTATATGAAGTTGATATGAAGCATATGATTAGCGATATATATACAACATGCGGTAGCTATTTGAAGCGAGGAGCATTTTATTTGTATGAAGTTTTCATCATGTCAAATTTCTATGAAAGTTGATTGGTTTTCTCTCTATGATGTTCAAGCACTGAGATAGATGGTTTTTTCTTCAGCAACCATACTATTATTAATTTCTTTAAAAAAAATTGTTTACTGTATATATTGCAAAAAATTGTACTTATACACACTATTTGGATCTAAATCCTTATTGGTGTGAAGCATTTGTATCTAACATAAGTTGTTGGACTTTCTAAAATTGACCTCCTCGCTAATTAGTTCGTTAATTAGTTGGGAGAGCTAATATAATATCATATCCGTATCCATTTACAATAGAAAATACTATATTTTATCTTTTTAAAATAGAGTCCATTTAAAACAACCTTCTCTTATTGTTGGTTTATAAAAAAAACTAGTTATAACTCACTTGGAGTCTATTTTTAAAATAAAATAATAAAAATATTCTTTTAAAAAATGAATAATTTTCCTACACGATGGAATGTATTGTTAAAGCATTTCGTTATGTAAAGTCATGGATTCAAAACCATGACTTACTTTATATGGTATTGTGTATATTCTTACCTAACAAATTTAATCCCCATATCTATATCTATATCTATATCTATATCTATATCTATATCTATATCTATATCTATATCTATATCTATATATATATATATATATATATATATATAATTAGGCTTATCTTATAAAGGAAAAAAAAAATCACTATTTTTATTAAGGATATCAATGTTATATCAAGGTTATCCCATCAAATTCAACTGAAGGAACCACTTAATAGTAGCCAAGGGATTTCTCCCTCTCTTATAACCGACATAGTTGCGAGGGTAAAGGATGAGTGGGGGAGACAAGGGGTGGAGTGCAGTGGAGTCGATAGTTTGATTATGGAGAAGGAAATGAATCAATTTGAAAACACTATAGTAAGTTTCCGAAATTGTGATCGTCTTGGAACTTTGAGATTAGTATATTCCAACCGTCCATTAAACATGTATAATTATTTTTTTATTAAAATATTAGTGCTGGCAGATTCTTGGTCAACACAAAAACAAAAATGCAATCAACTAAAATAATAAGTATAAGGAATAACGTGTATTTGCATCCTCTCCTAGTCGATTTGAAAAAGTGAACAAAACAATGAATATCAATTGGTTCTTAATTTCTTCTTCTTTCCCTTGAGAGAGGTGTAGAGACTTATAAATTTCTCATTAATTTTGAAACCACTTACAACTTTATACCATGTAAGCTAACTACACAACTTGGTGTTTCTCACAATGTCAAACTTAGTGTTTCTCTTTATTAACTCTACATCCCATGTATGCTATTAGGTTAACTGACATGGATGTGGTGATGATGCAATGAATAATACAAAGAGGTTGTCTAAGTACAATAAATTGGGTTAACTAACATGGATGTGGTGATGATGAAATGAATAATACTAAGAGGTTGTTGAAGTACAATAAATTAGGTTAAATCACATGGATGTGACGATGATGAAGTGAATAATACAAATAGGTTGTTCAATTATAGTAAAGCCAAGCCAGATGAAAATAATGGTTCATCAACTCATCATTTCTAGTAGATAGGTTTGATGATGAAATGAATAATACTAAGAGGCTGTTGAAGGACAGTAAATTGGGTTAAATGACATGGATGTGGCGATGATGAAATGAATAATGTGAATATGTTGTTGAAGTATAGTAAATCTAAGACAATTTTTCTTCTTATTAGTCTTCTTTTGAGTTTTCAAGAAAATTCTTTATTTACTAAGAAAGCCCATCGGGATTTTTTTCTCTTGGAAAATAATCATGTTACGAGTCAACCATATTTAATAAGCATACTAACGGGGGAGGTAGTGATACATTGCGACAAAGACATCCTTCAACCAATCCAAAACACAAAAATCCGAGATGTCATGATTCCACTTAGCTCCAGGGTTGAAATCCTTGGATATATATATAATAATTCAAAAAGTGTTATAAAATATTTGTACATCTTATAATTTAAGAATTGAATGTGTTAACATTGATATTGAGAATGAGTTCGTATGTAAGGGTGTTATATAAAAACTCCATTTATTAGAAAAATTGATTCTTCGACATCAAATAAGTAGGGTAAGGTGTATAACAACTAGCTCCTACTTTTCCTTTTAAGTGAGTGTTTTTATATGTACCTTTCCGTTCATTATCTCCATTGTGATTTAATGGAATGCATGTAAAAGTATTTATAATCTATTAATAATTCTCTTACCATGTAGAAAATGTATGGCTAACTCTGATTGCCAAGTGAATTTATTATAATTTCTATCTGAAATAGAAAAATTAATATGTTCATTATTAAGATGCAAATTATATTAAGTAATTAAGGTATTCAACCATCCACCATAACTACAATCCATAAAACGAGACATGCAAATAATCATATATCTTAATATTTTAAGTTCTAATCAAAACATATTACAGTCCATACTACTATTTCAAATAGTTAGTGTATCGAATACAACACACCTAGATTTAAAATGATTTAATCTCTGACTCAACCATTTGGGTCCATTTCTAAATGTGGTTGACCTCAGTATTAGAAATATGATTGCATTTGGATTTTAGTCATTACTATATGTTATGAGTACAATATGGAATGCACAAAGGCCATATATATTTTGGATTGAAAGTTCTATAAAATCTTTCATTACAATGAACAATGCTAAGATTAAATAGTTTCTCCTAGGGACATGCTAATATAGATGTTTTCTGGGCTACAACTTTAGACATTCTCAATTCTACCAATTCATTTAAAAAAAAAAGAAATAAATTGTTTGAGGTGAAATGAGTTCCGAGTCATCTTCTAACTTATTGCAAGGATAGTGGATGCAAAGTGGTTTCCAAAATGACAACCCAATTCCATGAAATAATTATTATGTTAATGATATATCTATTCATCCATAAAGATAAGGATTGCAAATTTCTTTGTGCATTAAAAAGATGTTGTGTATGTAAATTATTGAAACACAACCATGTGCCTATTGGGATTGAAACTAAATGGTTGAGAAAGTATTACCTATAATGGTAAATGGAGCACTAGTAATATTGCATTTTTCAGCCAAACAAGAGAGCAACAAGTCATGGAATGAAAACAAGTCTTTTCTACAAGATGCATGCCTTATGAGGTCAGAAATGAATTAAGGCCAAGGAAGGAATGGGGAAAAAATAGGAGAGGAACAAGGTAAGCCACAACTGATTTCAATTTTAGTAATCCTAGTCTTGTTTGTCAACTTTTCCCAGCATTGACAAGGATGTTACATGACTCTTTATACAATTAGGTAATAGGATGAATGATATCTATAGACAAAGATAATTTAAATTTTAGCAATCTTAGTCTTGGTTGTCAACTTCTCCCAACATTGACAAGGATGTTACCTAACTTTGTATACAATTATGTAATAGGATGAATAATATCTATAGAGAAAGATCAAAGAAGTAGGTGTGTTGGCTCTCTTCCCAGAACTTTGCTTCATCCAACTTTTATTTTTTCCATGAATAAAAATATTTAGGTCGGAATCTGGATTCAATACTCCTCTTAGTCTAAATTCAGGTTTCTACTAAGAAAATGTAACGACCCCCATCTTTACGAAAACAAGCGATGCATAACAAGAGCAATTTTTTTTTTTTTTTTTTTTTTGTGTGTGTGCATGGAGAAACAACGCAACTTAAAGCTGAACATGATGCCCACAAATAGGCAACAGACAACATAATGACACGTGTGACCTAACCCTTCAATGCGAGGAGAAAAGAAATCAAGGATTCCACATTTTTCAAGACGCACCATCAAGCAATCCAGACATTTGACATTACTTCAATCAACCTTAAATTTACAATCACGCAAGATATCCGACATACACAATCTATCTAGCAATAACCAACTTGAGGCGCAATTCTATTTAAAACCCAGGTGCGCCATAAATCAATCATTCATTACAATAAAAGTTAAGATGAATTACTTAAGAAGATATTATCATAGACTGGAAGTTACCACCACATAGGTGTAAATCCTAGTTTATTTGAACCTAAGAAGCGTTAATCAATTTTTATTTTTATTTATGTTTCTATGGATTTCAATAATATCTAATTAAACTTTTATTTGACTAATTAATAAATTAGTAAAGATTATTCACATAAAGAATTTACATACTCCAACTGTTGAATCTAACTTCTCACTCCAAATTTGCACATCACTTGCTTCATGGTATGCACAAACTAACTCTACCTCATAAAGTTATTTATAAATACACTATAATAAAATCAACAGGTATGAACCTAATCCTACCAAAATTTATAACAATAAAATCATGTTTTGAAATAAACCCACTCAATCATTAACTTATAACCTCATCTTAAACTTCTAGGGTTACCTTATTATTATCATAGTCTAGATGCCTTCCTAAATATATTATTAATTATTTAAATACAATGAGTTTTCCCACACGATTTTACATCCAATCACTTATATCAATGCCTTCACTATATTATCACATTTGTCATGCTAATAGTTTACTGAGTTATCATAAACTTGATAAAATTCTTATTAATTTTCCTTACCTATTGCAATCCTACCTTCCATATTATCGTTCGCCAATTTATGTTTGTCTTCTTATTGGCGCACAACATACAAAATTTGCATTTGACTTATTGAAACTTTCGACATATGTTTATGTTTTTCTTCAAAAATCTAAATTTTCAACGAAAGGCAGAATATTCTTTTATTTTGTAATGATATATCCTTCTTTCCATGAAGGGAATTGAAACGAGAAGTCAAAGTTATAAGTTGTCACTTCCTGAATCTAATATTTTATTCAATTAATGTTTTCCTTCCCAACATCCGTGCTTCATACGGATTTGGACCGAGGAGCAGGTCAAAAATATCCATGTTTCTCACACTTTGCCTTGCCATTTTTTTGTCGAATTGCCCGACTAGATTGCAAGTCAGTCAAGTCTCGACGTTCTTCTAGATGGAGTTATTATCGTGAGTATTTAGAAATTAACATGATAAATGTTGATTCAACCACATTCCTTCTTCCATACTGTGGTTGTGAATTGCTATAAATATACATATCTGGTTTCTTGTTTTCACATATCGAATTGAGTGGCCAGCGAGTGATTTCTTTCTTTCTTTCTGGATTGACGTTGTGTTGTCACTATGAACTTGTTATTCAAGTATGCTTGTTTCCTACAAAAGCCATGGTACTTCTTGGTCGGGGAGGGCCAAGATGTGCATCAACAATTATTATGTCCTCACAATGACATGAGAGCCCAATGTGCATCAGTAATCGGTGAGGGACCTAATAACCTTGTTTCTTATAATAATTATATGAAGAGTAAAACATCATTGATCAATAAGGCTCATAAAAATTTGATAATGTAGAAGTAATTTATTTTATTTTCAATAATATTAAAGATGTACATAAGTTCCATAATTCACAACTGTAAAATTTATTACATAGAAATATTCATACAAATACCATCGATTCAGAAAAGGAACGATCCAAAATAAAACTACATTAATCGTAGAGAAATAAAGAAGTATTTTCGTTATATACAAAAATGAATTTTTTGGGCATCACTAACGAAATTGGTTGAATAAAGAAACCAGAATCGTAGAGCAATAAAGAAGTATTTTCGATGTACACAATAAGGAATATACTGGGTAGAGAAACTATCATTCACTTATTATCCATGCATAGGAAACCAGAGCATTCGAATCTAAATCTTTAACACTAGAGTGAAAGATAGTTGATTCGTCTCCTAGCCGACTGCTCAGGCACAGACTAATAACTTAAAGGATAAAGGAACAAAAGATAGAAACACAATTTCTTTGTATTAAAAACAATAAAAATGCAAAGTAAAATAAAATAATGGCTTGAGACCAAAACACAGTCTTCCTTGGTAATAATACAACACAGTAATAATCCCAACCAAAAGTGGAAACTACGATAAAATGCAGTAATAAAACAAAGCACAGAAACACAAATTTAGTGACCCTTTTGTAATTTCACACGGTGCACTATCGCCCAGATAGAAATTCATATGCATAACTAAACGAGTCTTTTTCTTTTAACAATATCTACGCAACCGAGATAATGACAATAAAGAAATGTATGAACAAGAAATTGAGCTATTATTTAAAAAAAAATATACACATGTGTACCGTAGCCAAATACGAAGAACCAGAAGTGACTGTCCCATGCTCACGCTCCATCCAACTCCGACTTGTCGACCGATGAGACATCACTGCTACTTCTCATTCAACGCTAGGGGTACTTTTCTTCCTTTTGATCCCCTCTAGATGCAAAGGGGCCACACACACAATACCAGAGAATGCTAGCACCAAACTCGCCTCGCAAGTTCGATCTACCACTCGTTACCCGAGCTGGGTATCCCAACTCCCACAAGAGAAGTTCAGTCAAGATGAAATTTTAGCAGAGTAACGTTACGCAAGCCAGATGTTATCCATACTCCTCCTCGTCCATCCTTTTTATAGATTTTCTTAGTCATTAGTTTCCCAAAACCGTCATTATATTCCTTTTTCATTTAATTGGTTGCGAAAAACCTCCCCTGTACACATGTTGATCGATCCCCTAGTTGCACCAGAAAATCAATTTATTAATTAATTAATTAAATTTGTCTATTTCCCTCACCCACTCAACAATGTTCCTAAAAATGCTCCTCTATGTCCCATTATTCCCTTACCATTCTTAAATGACTTACACCTTACTTAAATACTAGTTGAGTTCGTAAATAGAAAGTTCCAAAGGCTATATTCCTTACTAAGTTAGACATTCCCCTTTTTATTTTAAGTTTCTCCTTTTCTTTAAGTTTCCCATTTTCCTTAGGTTTCCCCCTTTTATTTAAGTTTCCCTTTTTCTTAAAGTTTACCCTTTTTATAACTAAGTTCAGAATTACCAGGTTCAGGCAAAACAACCAAATACCCCTTTTATTAATTACAACTTTAATAAAATTTCCACTTTAATTATTAATGCTTGTATTTTTTGTACCCCCTTCTTGTTACATGTCTAATTATTATTATTTTGTTTAAAGGTTCTACTTAGACCTAGGTTTTCAATTCACTAGGCTTGGCGACAGTTCTTAAGGGAATTTTCTTTATTAAAATTTACTTATCATGTCATTCATTTTAAGGCTGACCAGGTCCTAAGGAGGCATAGTTTTCTAGGAATTAGGTTTATTAACTTACCATAGTTAAAATTGTGGCGTACCCTTCAGGACAGACCACGTGATCCAAGTGTTCCACTCGCCTCTTTTCGTTTTATTCCCACTACGTGCCCTTCTTGACTAAATTTGGTAGACGTCAAACCCCTGGAGTCAATACTTTGTTAGATGATCGTGTGGGAGAATAAGGGCCTCTATGGAATAAGGACCCTGCCTTATTTTGTCCCCCTCAGAATCATCGTGAGAAACTCTCACTGTCTACCCTCACGAAATCGTGCATCTTCTCAAACTAGGTAATCGTTAACCTACAGTTCGAGCCATGACAAGAGTGCTAGTTTGTTAAGGCATGGATGCTTCCACACCTCTCCCTAAATGTCTCTGGTTGTCGTGCGTGACTCCTTTACTCCAAATGTGAGTCTGCTTGGAAAGATATCATTAGAATGCACCCATAAATGAATCATGTCAGTAATATCAATCAACGTCATAATATCTAATCATATATACATATGTCACATCAACAACATTAAAAACCTAACAGTCCACTCCCTGACTCGATCTGGAGTCCAAGGATTTTCATCGATGCCTCGACATCCTCAATGTCCAGAGTCCTGTACACTGAGAAGAACTCAGTCAATAACACTTGTCGATGTAAATGCAACAAAATAACATATCATCAAATCCACAATATCTCCTAATCATAATCACAACAACCAATCGTATATAGAACCAGATCACTTGCATGCAAGTGTCCTCAAAGAATAAGTCCTCTCAGTGTGTGAAAGAGTGGGGTGTTACATACATCCCCTCTTGGTTTAAGCTTTTTCCCGAAGTTTCACAGTAAATAAGTGTCGAAATAAAGTGTATCAAAGTATCATAAGTCTATTTATAAAACAAAAATGGAAACTGTTGACGCATATCATATGTGTCCTCCCAGGTCACTGAGTGTAGACTATAACTGTCCCACTGGACCATTACCTGATCTATTGTTCGACGTTGTATTTATCGAATGTGATGTTCTAGGATGCATATTGGCTCCACCGTGAGTGCACCCTCATCTGATATTTACAAGGAACTC
Source organism: Picea glauca (assembly GCA_000966675.3). Lineage (NCBI taxonomy): Eukaryota > Viridiplantae > Streptophyta > Pinopsida > Pinales > Pinaceae > Picea > Picea glauca. The sequence continues at coordinate 257,001 of JZKD02S1673839.1, forward strand.
ATGTTAATAACATGTGTAGGATCACTAACATAATCTCTCAAAAGAGATACATGAAAAACATCATGCATATGCCTCAAAGAATCAGGCCAGGCTAGTCGATAGGCCATGGGCTCCTTCCTTTACACAATCTCTAAAGGTCCCATGAACCTAGGAGAGAGTTTAGCACCTATAATGTACCCCAAAAACTGTCACAAAAAAAAAAAGTTTTGTTTGTACAATTATCCTTGCATAGTTTCGAGATTCAAGCAATTAAGTCTTTTGTTATAAAGCTTGAGTCTGAAACTTTGTTAGAGACCTTACTGTCATGGATTGTCTTTACTATGAAACTTAAAACTTCATACTCGACGATACAATAAGTGTATACTCCTCCCTTCAATGTTATTTAAAGTCTTGTAAAAATTACCAATATTTTCTTATTTGATGATGTCTATAATACCAACACAGATTTAACTATACGAGCGACTTGTAAACAACTTTGTTACTTCCATACCTCTAATCGGGAGAAAGATTCTCCAATCAACACACAACAACTCCCAAAATCACGAAAAGTAACCAGCATGTCGAGATTTTGGAGTTCGGGATTTTCACGAGTACAACAACCAACATCAACGCACAACAATTCCCAAAATTGCGAACAATGACCAACATTTCGGGATTTCGAAGTTCAGGATTTCGCGAATACAACAACTAAAATCAACACACAACAAGTCCCGAAATCGCAAAAAGTGACCAACACTTCGGGATTTTGGAGTTCGGGATTTCGCGAGTACAACAACCAACATCAGTGCACAACAATTCCCAAAATCGCGAAAAGTGGAACGATGTGGGACCAAGACATTGGGATTTCAAGATTTGGGGTTCCAGGGTTTGGAAAAGCAAGGGAACTTTTCATAAATGTAACCAGCAAGTCTCGAATGCCGAAATTCACATTATTTTCATAATTCTAAGATTTTTCCTTGGACTGGTATTCTTACTTTCGTTCTGTGAAATAATAGGTGTAGAAGGATTCAATATCCACTTACCCAACAAAATTCCAAAAATCTAAACTTATGAATTTATACGCAAATAATCAACAAAAGGGTACAATAGTACAACAATTGTTCTGTAAAAAAATAATTTCTATTATAATCACTTAGAGTCTCCTTTAATCAGTGTATTAGACACCAAAAATACTAGATCTGCGCATCATAAATGAAATTTCACTTCCATAAGAGTTTGGTGATTAAATATCAGTGTTCCGTGGGCTCTATATTTGGCTTTATGGGTCTTTGACTATAGAAAAGATTTTCCCCACTGAAGTTCATCTCCCCCTTTTCCTATTTACATATATAACAAAATTATAGGTGCTTCCGCCTAGCGTTTTACTTATAGGAGGGACAATTCCAAGGTTGGGATGTCTAATTTCGAACTTCGCGACAAAAAATGGATTATATCCATGAAAATATTTTATCTTCCACAACAAATACATATATTTCAATAGTCAGATGTGAACATTCTAGAAAACGTATTACAAATATATATATAAATATAGATTTCATTAACATATATTCCTCACAACTAATAGATATGATCATTCAAATAGTTTACATTACTGCAAATTAGATATAATCACTCAACATATATATAACATCAATTAAACATAGCCATTCAAAAATAGAGAGGAGTAGATCAACATATCTTAATCCAATTCCGTGGGAAGACAAAGGGAACAACCACGTTCCCCCCAACCGTAGAACAGGGCAGCCAAAACTACTTGCCCGATTCACCCCCTAGCATGACCATGAATCCATGAGGGTGAACTTGGAGAATCCTCAACAATATTCCAAATTTTTCAGCAGCTATCCCCTTGGCTCACACTCATTCCAGAGTGCTCATAAAAACAAGAGGACTCACAATCCTTTCCCAGCATACTTGGCAGCGTCCTGCCTCCTCGCATGTGCTATTTATCAATTTTTTTGCCCAGGTCTTTTTCCGTTCTTTAGTGATTTTTGAAACTCTCCTAATCCTTGATTTTCAAGGGCTTCCAGTCGCCAAATCTCTGATTTTCCACTTCTCATAATTAGTCTAGAGGTAGTTCCAACATGTTCCCCACTCATCGAGTCATGGTCAGCTGATTTTAACATGGTTGTTCCATTTGTCCTCCTGCAATTAATATAAATATTTTGTTGTGATACAAGTTTCATAGTCAAATAGTTAGTTGAGTTCAAACAGATCTCTTCCCAACAGTCACAATAATTAAATACAATTATTAAATTCGAAATTCTGAATTGCCATAAATGGAAAAAAAATCCAGATTCAAATTTGCCAAAAACAGAAATAAATTTCCAGCACATAAAAAATATTTTATTTTTGGGGGATGTCACATCCTTTCCCCCTTCAGTAAAAAAATTTCCTCAGTGGTCGTTCCTTTCCTGGAACAGGATTGGATGATACTTCCGCAAATTTCCTTCCAATTCCCAAGTGGCCTCCTCAGGACTAAAGTGCTTCCATTGCACCTTTACCTGAGCGACGACTCTGTTCCGAAGTGATATTTCTCTCCAGTCCAGAATGCACAGGGATTCCACCTAGAACTTGCCTTCGGGTTCCATCTGCACCAAGTTGCAATAAATCATATGAGTAGGGTCATGAATATAAGTTTTCAACAAAGAAACATGAAATACATTATGAATTCTTAGATTAGTTGGGAGTGCAAGTTGATATGCTACGAGTCCAATTCGAGCTAGTATCTTGAAGGGCCCAAAAAACTTCGGTGCCATCTTGGCACAGTTCCCTAACTTCAATGAGCTTTTTTGGGCTTTGAACTTCAGGTAAACATGGTCTCCCACTTGAAATTCCACATGTCTTCTTTTCTGATCCACATAGCTCTTTTGTCTGTCATGTGCTTCTTTCAAGTTCTGTTGTACCTTCCTTACCATGTTCTCCATTTCTTGGAGAATCTTTGGTCCAACCATGAGTCTGTCAGCTGGGTTATCCCAGCCAATTGGAGTTGTACACTCTATGTCGTACAGTATTTCAAAAGGACTCAACTTAGCCGAAGTTTGGTACCCATTGTTATATGCAAATTCTACCAAGTGTAGGTAGTCTTCCCACTTGTTCGGCTTTGTTCTTACATACATGTGGAGCATATCCTCTATGATTTTATTTGTCCTTTTGGTCTGTCCATCCATTTGTGGATGATAACTCGTACTGAAATTCAAATTAGTATTTAGTCCTGCAAACAATTCCTTCCAAAAAGTGGATGTGAATTTTACGTCTCTATCTGAAATCACAATTTTAAGAATACCATGCAGTCTAAAAATTTATTTCATGAATATTTTAGCAATATTGATAGATTTAAAAGTGGACTTTACAGGAATGAAGTGTGCAGAGTTAGTAAGTTTATCGATTACAACCATGATTGAATCATTTTGTTTCTGAGTTTTAGGCAAAACTGTTATAAATTCCAGTGATATGGTCTCCCATTTCCATTCTGCTACTGGTAATGGTTGTAATAGGCCAGCTGGATGCTGGTGTTCGGCCTTAACCTACTTACAATCTTGGCACCTAGCCAAGTACTCTGATGTTTCGCCCTTCATGTTAGGCCAGTAAAATATTTTTCTGAGTGTTGTTATTGTTTTCTGGTAGCCTGACTGGCCAAAATACGGTTTCTTATGCACTTCGTCTAAAATAGTTAATTTTAACTCTGTTGAGTCTGGTATGTACAGTGTATTTTTAAATCTTAATAGTCCCTTATTGTCGATACTTGTATCTATTTTATCTAATTTTTTGATACTATTTAGAGATTTTGCCATCATCTTAGTGTAATTTCCATCATTAACACCTGTCGTTCTTATTCTTTGTTCCAGATCAAATAACCCATGGATTTTGCGGCTTAAAGAATCTGCCACTTTATTTTCCTTACCCTTGATATGTCTGACCTCTAAGTTGAATTCGGTCAAGAAGGCTAGCCACCTTGTTTGTCTTGCATTAAGGTCTGGTTGCTTAAATAGATATTTCACCCCGCTATTATCCATCAATAGTAAGAATTTTCTGCCCATTATATAGTGTCGCCACATTTTTAAGGCATGTATTACTGCTTCCAATTCTAAGTCATGAGTAACATAATTTCGCTTGTGTTCTTTTAACTTCCAAGACTCATAGCAAATTACGTGCCCTTCCTAAGTTAGAACACCACCTAGTCTCTTTTTACTTGCATCAATGCATACTGTGAAGTCTTTATCTGGGTTTGCTACCTTCAAAATGGGCGCTGATGTCAATAATTCTTTTAACTTGTTAAAACTATCTTAACATTTTTGCGACCAGTTAAAATTGGTCCCTTTATTTTGTAATGAAATGATAGGGTAGGCTATCTTGGAGAACCCTTCTATAAATCTATGATAATATCCAGTCATTCCAATGAATGACCGGATACCTGCCACATCCTTAGGTACTGGCCATTCCATAATGGCTTTTATCTTTTCCGGTTCTATGGAAATACCTTCTGAGGAAATGACATGTCCCAAATATTGTATTTCCTTTTGATAAAAGTCACATTTGTCGAATTTTGCGTATAGTTTGTGTTTCCTTAGTGTTTGCAGAACTATTCTTAAGTGTTCATCATGTTCCTCCTCCATTTTAGAATAGACCAGAATATCATCGATAAATACTACTACAAACTTGTCTAAGTACTAGATGAAAATGTTATTCATCAAGCACATAAACATGGTTGGTGCATTAGTGAGTCCGAAAGGTATGACTACAAACACGTAGTGTCCATATCTTGTTCGAAAAGCTATTTTTTTTATGTCCTGGTCCTTTATCCTAACTTGATGATAACCGGATCGTAAATCCAATTTTGAGAAGATCTTCTCCCCTAGAACTTGATCGAATAGATCATTTATCTTAGGTAAGGGGTATTTATTCTTAATGGTTACTTTGTTCAGTTGTCTATAATTGATACATAGTCTTAGAGTACCGTATTTATTTTTCACAAAGAGGACTGGTGCTCCCCATGGAGAGACACTTGGTCTGATATACTCTTCGTCCAACAATTCATGTAATTGTATTTTTAATTATGCCAGTTCTAGTAGACTCATTCGGTAGGGTTCTTTTGAGATAGGGGATGATCTAGGCAATATGTCTATGGAGAAATCTATTTCTCTCCTAGGAGGTAATTCTGGTATCTCATCAACAAACATGTCTTTGAATTCACGTAGGACAACAAAGTCTTCTAACTTGGGATTATCTTCTTTTTCTAATAGATTCGTCACTTGGATGGCGTAAACTTGACATCCCTTTCTAATACATTTCTTGAGTTGCATCACTATAACTTGTCTAACTGATACAGGTTTTGGTATGCCTTGGGCTATTCTAACAAAGCCAAAATTATCTTTATAGCTAAGTATCTTTGTATAACAATCTAGTACTGCTTTGTGTTGTTCCAACCAATCCATCCCAATAATCATATCATAAGACCCTAGTGGTAGGATGTTCATATTGGTCCTTATCTTTTGACCATCTAAGATGAACTCAAGGTCAGAAATAAAGTTAACTACCTTTCTTTTAGAACCTGTTGCTAGTTGTACAAGCCAATATTTTTCGTGCTTTTGTTTCTTAAGTTTATTCGACTCTACTACATCGGGAGTAATATAACTTAATGTAGCTCTAGGGTCAGTTAAAATAGAAATTCAAGTGTCATGTATTTCACCTTCGATTTCTACTACCTAGGACTGGTGGTCAACTTGTCGACCATCTATGGTTGCATTTATTCGATGCAGACTTATGCCCATGTCACCCATTGTCAAGGCTTCCTGCAAATTGTGAACAATAGGTTTGTTTGCTGCAATTAAACGTGGAAAGTTCCTCCTTAGACAAGGCTCTCCACACTCCTAACACTTTAATGGCTCGCGGGATTTGTCCCCAAACTTCTTCATTCCAAGGTTTACCGGTTTATCGCTACCTTGCGCATTCAGATGATTGGAGTGAAAATCCTTCCTTGGGAAACTTTTTGTTGCATTCCAATAAGGAGTTGTCTGGTATCCCTTCTTCCGCTAGTTTATTCCATCTTGTTTCTTATCCTTCTAGGTCTTGGGAAAATCTACCCACTGTTTATACTGGTCATATCACATTCGTGCTTTCCTGAATGCCTCACTCAAGGATTTGGTGTTGTCAAACTCAATTATATCCCAGTAGGACTATGGTAAACTGCTTAAGAATCGATGGATTTTTTACCTTATCCTCTCGGATGTATGGTATGAACCTTAGTAGTTCCAAAAATTTATTTATAAGGTCCTCCATTGTCATTTGTCTGAGTCGTAACTCATAGAATTATTTTGTCTTCCTTTCATAATAGCTTTCAGAAAGGTATTGTTTCTTAAAATACTTCTTAAATTTGGACCATTCCAACTGTTTCTCCTTTAGGCCTTTGGCCAATTTCAGGTCCTGCCACCAAATGCTAGCCTTCCCCTTCAGATTGTAGATGGCCATTATGACCTTCATGTTGCTAGAATAGTTGTAGATTTGGAAGTATTATTTGATTTCCAACAATGATGCCTCGGCTTCTTCTCCTGTCTTGGATTCTCCATCAAAAGAAGTTGGTTTAATCTTTTTAAATTCTCCTTCAAGGTGGTCTATTTGTTTTCATTTTCTGTCTAGTATGGTTTTGTCTTCAGCTGAAGGTGTCCCTTCAAATGAACTGTCTCCTTTTTCTGTTTTCACACCAGAATTCTTGGAGGCCCTTTTGCTGACCTCCTCCTCATGATTAACATCTTTTGGGCTTTTCCTTGTTACTATACTATGCAACAGGACTTCATTTATCCCTTGATGTTCCTGTTGTGCCTTATTCATTTTTTCATTGTTGGCCTTGAAAACCTGTAGTTCAAAAATAAGGTTCCTCATTGTTTCCAACACCTCCATGGGTGAACTTCCATCACTATTCTTTCTCAGATCTCCACGAGGTCCTTGTTGCGGATTCCCTTCCATTCTGATTTCTGCACCTTCCTGAGTTGCCTTTATTCAACACAAAACATAAAAGCTTTGTATTTGTAATCCACAAGATTTATTAGTTTTTTCATAAATCAAAATATATACTAAGCAATTAATGTGGCCTTGTTCAGGCCCAGTGTTGTAACTTTTTCTCTAATACCATATGTAATGTACCCCAAAAACTGCCACAAAATAAAATAAAATTTGTTTGTACAATTATCCTTGCATAGTTTCGAGATTCAATAAGTTAAGTCTTCTGTTGTAAAGTTTGAGTCTGAAAGTTTGTTAGAGACCTTACTGTCATGGATTTTCTTTACTATGCAACTTAAAATTTCCTACTCGACGATACAATAAGTGTATACTCCTCCCTTCAATGTTATTTAAAGTCTTGTAAAAATTACCAATATTTTCTTGTTTGATGATGTCTATAATACTAGCACAAATTTAACTATACGAGTGACTTGTAAACGGGTCTGCTACTTCCATACCTCTAATCGGGAGGAAGATTCTCCAATCAACACACAACAACTCCCGAAATCGCGGAAAGTAACCAGCATGTAAGGATTTTAGAGTTTGGGATTTCGCGAGTACAACAACAAACATCAACGCACAACAATTCCCGAAATCGCGAAAAGTGACCATCATTTCGGGATTTCGGAGTTCAGGATTTCGCAAATACAACAGCTAACATCAACACACAACAACTCCTGAAATCGCAAAAAGTGACTAGCACTTCGGGATTTTGGAGTTCAGGATTTCACGAGTACAACAGCCAACATCAAAGCACAACAATTCCCGAAATCACAAAAAGTGGAAGGATGTGGGACCAACAGATCAGGATTTCGTGACTCGGGGTTTCAATGTTTGGTAAAGCAATGGAACTTTGCATAAATGTAACCAGCAAGTCCTGAATGATGAAATTCACATTATTTTCATAATTATAAGATTATGCCTTGTACTGGTATTCTTAATTTCATTATGTGAAATAGTAGGTGTAGAAGGATTCAATATCCGCTTACCCAATAGAATTCTGAAAATCTAAACTTATGATTTTATACATAAATAATCTACAAAAGGGTACAATAGGACAACAATTTTTATGTAAAAAGTAATTTCTATTATAATCACTTAGAGTCTCCTTTAATCAGTGTATTAGACACCAACAATACTAGATCTGTGCATCATAAATGAAATTTCACTTCCATAAGAGTTTGGTGATTAAATACTAGTGTTACGTGGGTTCTATATTTGGCTTTCTGGGTCTTTGACTATAGAAAGGATTTGCCCCACTGACGTTAATCTCCCCCTTTTCCTATTTATGTATATAAGAAAAGTATAGGTGCTTCTGCCTAGCGTTTTACTTACAGGAGGTACAATTATAGTGTTGGGATGTCTAATTTTGAACTTCACGACAATAGACAGATTATATCCACAAAAATATTTTATCTTCTGCAACAAATATATATATTTCAATAGTCAGATGTGAACATTCCAGCAGATGTATTATGAATATATATATAAATACATATTTCATTAACATATATTCTTCACAACTAATAGATATGATCATTCAAATAGTTTACATTACTGCAAATTAGATATAATCACTCAATAGATATATGACATCAATCAAACATAGCCATTCAAAAATAGAGAGGAGTGGATCAACATATCTTAATCCAATTCTGTGGGAAGACAAAGGGAACAACCATGTTCCTCCCAACCGTAGAACAGGGAAGCCAAAACTACTTGCCCGATTCACCCCCTAGCCTGACCATGAGTCCATGAGGGCAAACTTGGAGACTCCTCAGCAATATTCCAAATTTTTCTGCAGTTATCCCCTTGCCTCACACTTGTTTCGTAGTGCTCATAACAGTAAGAGGACTCACAATCATTTCCCAACATACTTGGTAGCATCCTGCCTCCTCGCATATGCTATTTATAAAAAAAATTGCCTGGGTCTTTTTCCCTCCTTTGGGGATTTTTGCAACTCTCTTAATCCCTAATTTTCAGGGGCTACTAGTGGAGAAATCTCTAATTTTCCACTTATCATAATTAGCCTAGAGGCAATTCCAACATGTTCCCCACTCATGGAGTCATGGTCAACTGATTTTAACATGGTTGTTCCATTTGTACTCCTGCAATTAATATAAATATTATGTTGTGATACAAGTGTCATAGTCAAATAGTTAGTTGAGTCCAAACAGATCTCTTCCCAACAATCACAATAATTAAATACAATTATTAAATTTGAAATTTGAAATTGCTATAAATGGCAAAAATTTTCCAGATTTGAATTTGCCAAAAACGGAAATAAATTTCAAGCACATAAAAAATATTTTATTTTTTGGGGATGTCACAGCATCCTTTCCAAACTTTATAAAACTCTTATGCAGTTTCACCCGCAATAAGACTCAATCGTCAACTTCATAACTACAATCGACACGATGTGCATCGACATACTCTTATGTCGATCATGTGCTTCCTTGATTCTTTGTCTTATTTTTTTCATTTGATCTTCCATTTCTTGGATCGCTTCTGGTCCCACCAAGACCCTATCCTCAAGATGATCCCAATTCAAAGACATCTGACATGGTCACTCGTAAATAAAATCAAAAGGCATCATCTTAATGGTTTTTTGATAACTATTATTGTATGCAAACTATACTAGTGGCAAGAACTCTTCCCAAAGCTTTTGTTGGTCCATAATGTACATACACAAAATATCCTCCAATGTTTGGTTTGTTTGCTCGGTCTGCCTGTTTGTCGTCGGCTGATATGCAGTACTAAAGTTAATATGGGTTCCCAAGGCCTCTTGGAAACTTGTCCAAAATTGTCCTCTAAACATGGATCCTCTATCAAATATAAACTCCTAGGCATGCCATGCAGCCTCACAATCTCACTGATGAAAATTATAGCTAATCTAGGTGCTTGATACGTCGTACGCATAGTAATAAAATGAGCACTCTTCATCAGAGTGTCGACTACCAAAAAAATCGATCCATGTCTCATTGTCGCCTGTGGCAGTCCAAAAATGAAATCCATCGAAATGACCTCCCATTTTGATTCTGGAATAGCATGTGGTTGTAGTAATCCTGTCAGATGTCTATGTTCATCCTTCACCTACTGACATTCTAGACATCTTTCCACGTAGTTGACTATGTCTTCCTTCATTCCTTTCCATAAGAATAAATGTTTAAGGTCTTCCCTCATCTTCGTGACTCTGGGATGAGCCATGTACACTACTCTATAAGCCTCATTTAGGATCAAACTCCTCAACTCCTCGTTGGGCGGTATGTAAATTTGACCTTTAAATCTCAAGAATTCACCATTGTCCATAGTGAATCCCTCAAATTTGGGTACCATCATTTTGTTTTGTCTAATAAAATCCTTGACCTCTTTGTACCAGTCATCATTGCATTGTAAGGTTAGAATATTTGCACATAGATTCGTCTGAAAAGGAATCACCGAAAATATGTGAGGTCTCTAACTCAATGCATCAACCACTCTGTTCATTGTTCCCTTTATGTAAGTAATCTCAAAATCGTACCCACTAAGCAATTTCGACCAACGTCATTGTCGCTCATTCAGGTCACTTTGCTTAAAGATGTGTTGTAGTCTACATTGGTCTGTTTTTAGTTCGAATTTCCGTCCAATCAGATAATGTCTCCAAAATATCAAGGCATATACAATGGCTAACAACTCCAAATGGTGCGTTTCATAGTTATACTCATGTCTTCTCAAATTCCGTGATATGTAAGCGATCACTCGACCATATTGCATCAATGCTCTACCTAATCCTTCCTTGGATGCGTTAGTGCATACCAAGAAGTCTGCCTCCATATCAGGGACCTTTAGTATCTGTGTTGGTGTTAACATCTCCTTCAGCTTCCAAAATTCCTTCGTGCATTTCTCGGTCCAAATAAACTTATTTCTCTTCCTCTGCAATTCCGTGATCAGACTTTCTATCTTTCAAAAACCCTTGACGAATCGTCGATAGTATCCTGCTAAACCCATGAAGAAATGAACTTCGGGGACATTCGTCGGTGCAGGACATTCAATAATATCCTTGATCTTTGCTAGATCTATAGTGATACCTTCACTAGAGATGACATTCCCTAAGTAGTGAATCTTCAATTGATAAAATGAGCATTTAGACAATTTCCCATACAATTTGTTCTCTCGTAGACACTGTAGCACCATGCACAAGTGCTTGTCATGCTCCCCCATCGTCTGAGAGTAAATTTAAATATAGTCAATGAATACTTGGATGAAATAGATCTATGTAGCACCTAGATCTATCAAAATACTAAGGGTATGCTCAACAATGGTACCTGATGTCTCGAGCACAATTGACTGGTGCTTTGCCTGGTGGTTATTCACCACTTCATGAATCTGATGGGCCTTGCCCAAATCTACCACGGTAGTGGGTCGGGCCGATCCATATGCTCTGGTCCTCTCAACCGGACAGTCTTACTGGTATGGTGGCCCTCCACATGTCCAACACCCGTCTCCGGCCCAACCCTCCTAGCCCTAAAGTAGAATTTGTTGGACTGCTAGCCTAAGATACTAGTCCTTTTCGTTGACCAGTCTAACTATGGTTGTTGGAAGTGGTCCCCCGTAGGGGTCTTCTGCTGAGGAATATGTCATCATGGTGTCGTGAACAAGGGTTCTAAAGGTGTATCTTGAGGCTAAGATGTCTTTTCTGGTTGGCGTCTGAACCTGCTATGCACTGGGTGTCATCAGTCATAACAGTCTTGTAGGAGTCATGCCCTGACTCTCGTGGTCAAATCCTTCTCAGCTATGATACCTACTGGACTACATCATGCAACATCCAAGGAATCAGATCCTTGCCTCCGAATGAAAACTAGAGTTAAGGCCAAACATGAACTTATTGATCTTTGGCTTCTTTGTGTTCATCTATGGGGAATACACAAGTGGCTCCACAAATTTGGTCTCGTAATCCTACACTGTATGACCACCTTGTCGTAAGGCAGTAATATCATTGCATTGGTGCTCAATGAATTCCTCTAAAGATTACTTATCTCAGAACCGCTCCAATAACACGACTTCAACGACCATGTTTAACTGAGGTAGGAGTGCCTTCCACCATAGAAGACCACTCCCCTAGTTGAAGATTGTCATGTGAACCTTCGTGCTAGAGGTCAAGGTTGTCAAGCACATCCCCTTGCTCTCCAGCCATGCCTCAACGGCTGAGACGTCCATGACACTCATGGACTAGAGAAACTAAACCTCTTGAGTTCTCCGTGAAAACTACTAGTGTTGGCTGGGGTGCATTTTGGACCCTCAGGGGTTACAGGCACCTCGACCTCATCTCTATATAGATGATTAATCAAGGCTTCTTACATCCACTAAAAGGACCTTGTCATACCCATCGCTTTTTGCATGACAATCCATTCATGCTCAAGATTTATTCTTCTCTTTGGGGGTTGGACCCCTCTAGCATGGGTGCTACTAGGGGTGTAGCGCCTCTACCCTTAGTACTATGTCGTCTATTTCCATGATTTCCTCTAACCAAGATGATCGCATGGACATGAATTTTTTTAAAGAGAGTTGATTTTTTAATCAAGGGTTTAATACAATGGAAGGCACAATCCACAGTCAGAGGGTTGAACCTTCTTTGATACCATATGTAACGATCCACCTTGTTACGACAAAAAGAAACGCATAACAAGAGAAATTTATTATTATTATTATTATTATTATTGTGTGCAGGGAGAAACAACGACAACAGTCAACAACGCAACTTAAAGATGAACACGACGCACACAACTAGGAAACAGACAACATAACGACACATGTGACCTTACCCTTCAGTGTGAGAAAGAAAATAAATCAAGGATTCAACATTTTGCAAGACACACCACCAGACAATCTATACATTTGACATTATCTCAATAGATCTTAAATTTACAAGTGCACAAGATATCAAACATACACAATCTATCTAGCAATAACCAACTTGAGGCACAATTCTATTTAAATCTCAGGCACACCATCAATCAATCATTCATTACAATAAAAGTTAAGATGATTTACTTAAGAATATATTATCATAGACTGGAAGTTACCACCACACATGTGTAAATCCTAGTTTATCTGACCCTAAAAAGCTTTAATCAATTTTTATTTTTATTTCTGGTTCTATGGATTTCAATAATACCTAATTAAAATTTTATTTCACTAATTAATAAATTAGTAAAGATTATTCACATAAATAATTGACATACTTCAACTCTTGAATCTAACTTTGCACTCCAAATTTTCACATCTCTTGCATCATGGTATGAACAAACTAACTCTTCCTCATCAGTTATTCAGAAATACAATATAATAAAATCAATAGGTATGAACCTGATCCTACCAAAATTTATAACAATAAAAGAACGTTTTGAAATAAACCCACTCAATCATTAACTTATAACCTAATCTTAAACATCTAGGGTTAAATTATTATTATTATAGTCAAGATGCCTTCCTAAATATATTAATAATTATTTAAGTATAATTTTCCACTTAGTATTCAGTTTTCCCACACAATTTTACATCCAATCACTTATATAAATGGCTTCACTATCTTATCACATTTTTTATGCTGTTATTTTACCGAGTTATCATAAACTTGATAAACTTATTATTAATTTTCCTTACCTATTGCTATCATAGTTTATTTATGTTTATCTGCTTATTGGCATGCAACGTACACAATTTTCTTTTGACTGATTGAAACTTTCGACATATGTTTAGGTTCTTCTTCAAAACTCTAAATTTTCAACGAAAGGGAGAATATGCTTTTCTTTTGTAATGATATATCCTTAGTTTTGTGAAGTGAATTGAAACGAAAAGTCGAAGTGATAAGATGACAATTCCCGAATCTATGCTTTTATTCAATTAAAATTTTCCTTTCCACAATCGTGTTTCATACGAATTTAGACCCAGCAGTAGGTCAAAAGTCTCCATGTTTCTCACGCCTTGCCTTTCAAACTTTTTGTCGAATTGCCCGATGAGATTGCAAGTCAGTCAAGTCTCGACATTCTTCTAGATGGAGTTATTTTTGTGAGTATTTAGAAATTAACATGATAAATGTTGACTGAAGCACATTCCTTCTTCCATAATTTGGTTTTGAATTTCTATAAATATACATAACTGGTTTCTTGTTTTCACAGATTGAATTGAGTGGGCAAGGAGTGATTTCTTTCTTTCTTTCTGGATTGACGTAGTGTTTTCACTATGAACTCATTGTTCAAGTATGTTTGTTTCCTTCAAAAGGCATGGTACCACTTGGTCGGGCAGGGCCAAGATGTGCATCAACAATTGTTATCTCCTCACAATGATGTGAAAGCCCAATTTGCATTAGTAATCAGTGAGGGACCCAATAACCTTGTTTCTGATACGAAGAGTAAAACATCATTGATGAATAAGGGTCATAGAAATTTAATAATGTAGAATTAATTTATTTTCTTTTCAATAATATTAAAGATGTACAGAAGTTCCATAATTCACAGCTGTAAAATTTATTACATAGAAATATTCATACAAATACCATCGATTCGTTGTATTTTCAGAAAAGGAATGACCCAAAATAAAACAACATTAATCCCAGATAAATAAAGAAGTAATTTTGCTGTACACAATAATGAATTTGGTCGGTAATCACAATGCAATTGGTTGAATAAAACAACCAAAATTGCAGATCAATAAAGAAGTATTTTCGCTATACACAATAATGAATTTACTAGGCACAAAAATTATCCTTCACTTATTATCCATGCACAGGAAAGTAGGGCATTTGAATCCAAATCTTTAACACCGGAGTGAAAGACAACCGATTTGTCTCTTGATCGACTCATCACATAAGGAATGATAACTTAAACGTTAAAGGAACAAAAGATAAAAACACAATTTCTTTGTATTAAAAACAACAAAAACGCAGAGTAGAATAAAATAATGGCCCAAGACCAAAACAAAGTCTTCCTCGGTAATAATACAATGCAGCAATAATCCCAACCAGAATTGGAAACTACAATAAAATGCAGTAATAAAACAAAGAACAGGAATAAAAATTTAGTGAACCTTTTTCAATTTCACACGACGCACTATTGCCCAGATATAAATTCATATGCATAACTAAACGAGTCTTTTTCTTTTAACAACATCTACGCATGCGAGTTTCAACAATAAATAAATGCATGAACACAAAATTGAGCTATTATTTAATACAAATTATACAAATACATACCATAGCCAAATGATAAGATGTGGAAGTCACTGTCCCACTCTCGCGCTCCACCCAACTCCGACTTGCCAACCGATGAGACCTTACCAGTTCCTCCCAGCCAACGCTAGGGGCATTATTCTTCCTCCTCATCCCCTCGAGCCGTAAAGGGGACACACATACAATACTAGATAATGCTAGCACCCAACACTCCTTGCAAGGTCGAGCTACCACTCGTTACCCGAGCTGGGTATCCCAACTCCCACAAGAGAAGTTCAATCAAGATGAAATTTTAGCAGTGTAACATTACACAGGCCAGATGTGATGCATACTCCTCCTCTGCCATCCCTTTTATAGATTTTCTTAGTCATTTTATTCCCCTAGTTGCACTAGAAAATCAATTTATAAATTAGTTAAATTTGTCTATTTCCCTCACCCACTCAACAATGTTCCTAAAAATTCTCCTCAGTGTCCCATTATTCCCTTACCATTCTTAAATGACTTACGCCTTACTAAAATACTAGTTGAGTTCATAAATAGAAAGTTCGAAAGACTAGATTCCTTACTAAGTTAGACATTACACGTTCTCTTTTAAGTTTCCCCTTTTCTTTAAGTCTCCCCTTTTCCTTAGGTTTCCCCCTTTTCTTAAAGTTTCCTTTTTTTATAACTAAGTTCAGAATTAGCAGGTTTAGACAAAAACAACCAAATACCCCTTTTATTGATTACACCTTTAATAAAATTTCCACTTTAATTATTAGTGCTTGAATTTTATTTACCCCCTTCTTGTTACATGTCTAACTAGTTTTTTTTTGTTTAAAGGTTCTACTTAGCCGTAGGTTTTCAATTCACTAGGCTTGGCAACAATTTTTAAGGGAAACATTGTTATAAAACTTTACTTGTCATGTCATTCATTTTAGGGTTGACTAGGTCCTAAGGAGGGATAGTTTTCTAGGCATTAGGTTTATTAACATACCATAGTTAAAATTGTGACGTGCTCTTCACGATGCACCACATGCTCCAAGGGTGCCACTCACCTCTTTCTGTTTTATTCATGCAGCGTGCCCTTCAGAACACACTACATCCTCTAAGGGTGCCACTCACCTCTTGACTAAATTTGGTAGACTTCAAACCCCTGGAGTCCATACTTCGTAAGGTGATCATGTGGGAGACTAAGGGTCTCTAATGAATAAGGACCCTGCCTTATTGCACACCCCTTAGAATCATCATGAGCAAGTGTCATAGTCTTCCCTCACGACATCGTGTGTCTTCTCGAACTAGGTAATCACTAACTGTAACAACCATAGTAGAATATATACTTAGGGATTATTAAGTAAAAGATTTATTAGGTAATTAATTTTGCCTACCATGTTAATAACTAAACAAAGATTGATCTAATGATATTAATTAAGTAGTTATTAATTAATTAAAGGTTATAATTNNNATTAATTAATTAATTAATTAAATACCTATTACATTTAATAACATGAGTATTAAATTTAAAAGATTAATAAGTTATATTGTTTAAATTGAAAAGGTTACATACACGGAAAGGGATAACATATTAATTATGAGAGGATAAAACAATAAAGGAAATGATAAGGGGCATTAATTAGGGTAGTTAAGGAAGTAAATGCATGAGGCGGTGAAGGAAGGATATGGAGGTGGAGGAGGTTTACGAAGGGGGTATCATTCGACAGGATATTTTGGGGGAGGGATTTTTGGGGCTCTCTTGGATTTGCAGAGAGGAGTTGAGTTCGGGGAGTGGGAAGGTTTAGTACAGAGGCACTGGTTTGCTGGAGGTTTTGGGCACAGGGGCGAGGATATCCATATGATATCCTGGAGCTAGGTAGTTGTCCTAGTAGGCATGGAGGATAGTAGGTTTGGGCAGTGTTGGTCAGTGCATCAGGAAACAGGAAGGCAACAACAAAGCAGGAAGGCAACAACAAGGCAGCAAGGCGAATTAGCATAAGACGCAGGTATTTAAATTGTGTATTTGTTTTATTTTTCTATAAAATTTTATTATTTGTTGATAAATCTATATGCGAATGTGCTCAATTAAATGAATTTTTGAATTTTACTATTTTGCTCAATAAAAAGAAATTAGTGAATTTTCTGAAATCAATACTGTTACAATTTTGTAAAATCTATTCGGCCCCTACACATGGTATTAGAGCTCCTCGTTCACAATCTGGGGCCTTAAGGGCCAAATTCCCAGCTCAAACTCCAGCTCCTCCTAACCTACAAAACAAACGTATTATTATTGTGATTATATATAAACAAATCTAAATATATATGAATGAAATACATATTGAAAATGTTAAAAAAAAAAACGAATTTACCAAAGTAAAACAAGAAACTAGGGTTGTTACATCCATTGGCATGAATTCAAATAATCTTCAATAAGCAACAGATAGTGGAAAATGTTGGTAGTGTTTTCCCTTCATCACAGATAAAGTAACTAATAGTATGCATAGACAAAGCACAATAGCAGGGCATTTTTTTGGTTCAATTAGTTAGGCCTTCTGGCAATGGATCGGTGCAAAAAAAACAATAAAGTGAATTTGAACTAAGAAGAAGGACATTGATCAACCATCACAAGAGAAAAGTATGGAGAAGGAAAGTTCATTTTCCCTTCAAGTCCTGTTGCAAAGCCTAAGCCAAATAATAAACCTTCTCAGGTTTCGCGTAAAGAATATAGGAGAAAGGTTGCTCCTGATTCTATTCCATTGACTGATGCTCGCTTTGATCTCTTCCTTTATATATGACCCTAACTCATTCAAAGGGAGAAAGAGAACTTTATCTTCAGTATTTTCTGTTACCCATCCTAATCCTACGTTGAAAAGAATTACCTGTTGGCACACCCTCTCGTCCCCAAAAATCTTATCTATTTCCTCTCATCACGTGACACTGATCTTCGCTGACTCATAACAAGAATAGGTAGACAACTATAGATTAGATTAGATTAAGTGGGATTGCTTGCCTTGATTAAGCCCCTCCTCTAGACGCTGGGCCTACAGATATTGAATGTAGTTCAGGTGTTGAATGCTCAGGAGATGCAATAGAAGCTACTTGACTAACATGTTATGAAAGAGAAGTAAGACTTTTAAGCCGAGATAGAGTAAAGGGAAAAGAAACTATCCTCGTGTGGTAAACACTACTGGCTGAGTCCAGTGCCTGGCCTCACATAAGCATTCTATGTTATTCATGTTATGTTTGCTCATATGTATGGCCCTTCAGTATCTCAGAGTCTCTTTTCACTATTCGGTATGTATTTTTTCTGTGTGTGGGGCGTTTTGAGGGCCAAGCTATATGAAAATAACATTGGCAACAACATCCAAACAGGATAGGAAAATAAGGCAGAGGCAGGACCCCTATTAGAGAACAAACAAAGCACAAGGCAGCTTGCAGTATCTACCTTTGTTCTCTGTAGGACCAACATCAAACCCAAAACTTTTTATATCGACAAAACAAAGATAAATTAATCAGCACCGCACTGCAATATAGCTGGGATGTGACTTGAATTTCTCTTCAAAATGGAAAGTTTAGTAAAACCCCACATGGGTTTGAAATGTATAAAAGATCTTGTTAAACTAAAACAAACCTACTTTACCAAAATTCTGCATGCATTCCGCCAACCCAAAACCAACAAACCTTAAACTTCAGAAACATCAAAAAAATCTTCGACGCTAGAATCATGAGTTATATCCATGATCATTCACAATTGCATGCCACCAAGATACTTTGGCGTGAAACATATTATATGCAGAAGCGATGAAAGGAATCAAATCCATGATCAGAAAACTCCACAAATTTTTTATAGGAACGAAAATATATTCAATGTGCTACAAAGTGTAAAAATTGTAGAAGGAATTAGAATATATACCAGAATATATATACTGTTGAGGTGATTAGGTCCAGAGTCCTTCTCCTTGGTTCCTGGCGTACATGTTTAAAGGAGAATATACGAAGCTGTGGAATTCCCATGACAAGGTGATGGAAAAAATCCTGCAGCAGCAGGCTAAATTTCCGCTCTGTTCAAATTTTGGATGCACGAGCATGACATAAATATATTTTCCCCATGGAGGAGAGGGTTAACCATGGCAGCCCTGCTCCCTCATGCCTCCTGCACAACCACAACAAATGAGGGAGAAGTGGAAGAGTTTAGGGTTTAAAAGTGATGGTCATTTTTTATTCCAAATAAGGAGAACGAAGGCATGTGGGTCACATGTAAGCCCCACGTTGCCGACTTATGAGTCTTCGGGCAGGTGGGTGGCATGCAATCCCCACGTTGCCAATTCCAAGACTTTTTTTTTTTTTTTTAATTTTAGTTGTTATATTAAATTTTCTTTTATATTTTTAATTTGTTTTAAGTTGAATTACATATCAAGTGTGATTAAATATCAAGTGTACTTAAATTAAATATATATTAATTAAATTACGTTCAAGTGTTATTAAATATTAATAAAAAAATAAGATCATTT
>JZKD02S1673839.1:287636-320595 GCA_000966675.3 Picea glauca
GAAGTGGGAAAATTGCATGAACCTTGCAAGTATTTTTTATTCTTCCATGGTGATGTTGAATTGTTGCTTTTGTTGTAGCAAAGCCTAGTGAATGAAATGTAATTTTAGTAAATCCATTACTTGCAGGAAATATCATCTTCTTATCTATATTTATTTATTCTTTTAGATATGCATGGGACTTCTTATGAACCATTTAATAAAGTACATAAATTACTCTAAGTTAAGTATCATAGTAAAGACAAAGGTAGCATGGGTTGTAAAGACATGTAATATGTTTCAAGTCCCTAACACACCTTTCATTGGCATATGAATATGAGTGGAAGCATTTTTCATTGTATTGAGGAATGTAGGTGACATAGCATGTCTAATGTGAGCCTCTAGTTTAGCGAGGAAGACACACAACCCATGACAATTAGTAAGGAGATAATAGATGAGTATAATAGATGAGGTTGTCAATTAGTATAAAATTTGGAACTAAAATTCTTAGTGCTTATTCTTATGAGTCCATTAAATCTAGATTTGGATGATTTGATTTTAGTTTTATCATTGGAAACAATGTCATGGAATTTTACTCCTGATAGGAAAAATGATGTAGAAGCATCGTCAATAAGCACATGTGGAGAGACAACTTAGCACCTTAGCTCACCTTTGAATCATTTCATAATCTTAATCGTTGGAATTTCCTGCAAATATATAGTTTGAAGATGATAGAAAACTAAAGAAGATCAAACGCTTGGGAGATGAATGATCATGAATGATCTGGGAGTTTCACTCCTAAAATTTAATGTAATGGAACTTAAGTAGTAGTTAGGTTTTTTTTCGAGAAGCCGAGTAGTCAGAGGGAACCCTAAGAACCCTCTAAAATAAATAGCGTGAAACTTCTATTTGCAGGGAGTCCAAAGAGACTGTTGCAAGGTGTGCACAGTTGTCACAAGAAACTAAGTCTTTCATGAGAATCTACTGCAAGGAGTGATAGAGTTTGTTTTGACTCAGGAGCTCAAAAGAGATAGTGTAAAATTTCCATTTTGGAAGGAGTGCAAAGAGACTGCTGCAATGTGTGTATAGTCGCCAACAAGAGGATAAATATTGCGTAAGATTTTGTTTCAAGGAGTGCACAGAATTAGAGCTCTAATAAGTGTCAAATTATCCCCCTGAGGAGTCAAAGGGTTCGATAAGTGAAGCTCAAAAGAGATAAAGGGAATATTAGGCCAAGTTCTGCAAGGAGTGCATAGGGCCAAGAATCGACTAAGTGTCGAGAACGAGATTGTGAAGCACAAGGAGTGCGTAGAGAGATTTCTTTCAAAGAAATCACTAACTCTGAATTTCATCAGAGATTCTGAGTTCGCATGGAATGTATTAGATTCAAGTTCAAGAGAGACAAGGACCAAGAACCAACAAGAAGGGAAAAATATGTTGAAAATTGAGAAGTGACGGTTGAGACCCCTTTAGAAGGAATAGAGATCACAAACAGTCGTTTTATCTCAATAAGGCACCTCGAATTCCTTCAGACTTTGCATTTGGGATGTTTCCATTTGCGAGGGAAGAGAAAATTATGAAGTTACGGAACTTGAAGTCCATATGGACCGTAGATCCATTCAAAGGAAGTGATATCATCCCAGGCCGTCAGATGAGGGAAACGTTACGCAGATGCTAGCTATGAGTTCGTTCGAGGATTTACAGATAAGAGGATTCAGAGTATCGAGGGGTCAAGAATCCCAAAATAATGAAGACACGAAGCACGAAGAGATCACCACCTTTGGTTATCGGATTGGGGCATGAACCGTAGATCTAGTTCTGAGTAACTCTGCTGGTTCGAAGTTCGCATAGAAATAAACCATCTACACAAAAAGAACCTGAAGCCCTAATTTATAAAGTGAGAGGAGGCTTAGCCCCAGACCATAGGCCGAGGTCGTGTGAAGGAGGGGGACTAGCAGAAAGGAGCTAGCTGTTGGAAACTAGGAGTTTGTAAAGCACTAAGGAAGGGGCCCACAGGTTCCATAAGACCTGCACTTAAAGGGAAAAGGGGACCCGTGTAAAGAGTTCCAGGGACATTGAAGGTATGAAAGAGATAATCCATATCAAGAAATTAATATTCCTTATTGGGAGGTCCCAGACCCTTTAGGAGAGAATGGGGGGGTCTGCATCAACTGATATCAGAGCGTGAAATTGTTTTCAGGTAGCGAGAAAGAGCTCAAAGTTGTACTCTATGTGTGAGAAATAGTCAATACAATGCAAGTAAGGAATGTGTGGAGGCACCTTTAGTGAATCATGTTGTAGAAAGAGAAATGGGAGAACTTCATGCAATATTAGAGGAAATGGAGGCACCGTAGATGAGGGCATTGTTGGGCCTTATAAATGTCGTATTTGCATCCACCTTTTCCTTCACTATTCCTTACATTTCATCGTCCCATTAACCTTTTATAATACCATTTCCATAAATACATTTGGGTTTCATCTTATAATTTTTTACTTTATTCATTTTAGTATTATAAGTGAATTTGTGATTAAATATTAGAAAAATAACATATTTTCATTATATATCAAGGTTGGATGAGTTTGATGATGTCTGTAGGCATATGTGAAGATTTCAACGAAGTCAAAATTCACCACCTATCCTCAAATTCGAATTACATCTTCAAAATTTGAAGATTTGAAAGAGATCTCAAGGAGAACATCATGCAAGATTTGGTTGGCATATCTTTTCTAAGATATGTGAGATATGTATGGAGGATTTGAAGGGATCATATCTTGTCATAATAGCAAAGTAGTTGAAAGTGGTTGAGAGAATAGATGATCTGTAATTATGACACTCATGTATATAAGAGAGTGCTATCTCTTCATGAGGGTCATCATGTTATTCATAATTGGATCATGTTATTCATAATTGATCATGTAATTCATAACTTGGTCTTGTAATTAGGAGAAGGGGATTCTTAGCTTTTTTATTCTTTCATGCTTTGTCATTTGACTCTTGTAATATAATTTGAGATTGATATATTGTGTGAGCTCACATATGTCATTTGTCATTCAATTCTTCACATGTTGTATTTTTTTTCCCTTATGCAATTTCTTGCTTTCCTAGTTAGTCTTTTGATGCTTTCCTAGATTAATTTCATTTTAGCAATTTAGATTAGATTATTTCTACTTCAGTCCTGCATATACAGTGCGTGTGCTTCGTAATCCTATGAACCTCGGATTGACAAATTAAATAGTTGGGCAAGTACTACAATGGAATTAAACGACAATATTTCCACCTAACATTTTGGCACCATTGTCGGGGAAGCACGATGGATTGTGGTTTAGTTTGAATTTTCATGAAAGTGTAATTTATGTATGTTGATAAGGGGTCATATAAGATACTTAAGTGGAGACTCCTCATGTTCTCCCTACCATATCTAGAGTGTGAATTTCAATTTACGCAAATTTCATTTTTTGCAAGTGTGAATTTCAATTAGCAAGTGTGTTTTCCGCAACTGTGGAGAGTATGTGTTTCAACAAGTATGATTTTTAGTTTTTTTACTTTTGATTTGGGTGCTCTAAGAATACCTTTTTCAATATGTTTTAACAATTAGTGTCATATTGGAACTACTCACTCATATCCTCGCGAAAGTCAGGATATCCTCTTCTCAGGAAGAGGAGATCTGGACAGCAATTAAAGATTCAAACACTCCTCTAGCAACAAACATAGATTCAACATATGAAGAACCCTAAATATTTGATGATGAACAATCATTCGAGAAGGAGATTGAGGAATATGAAGAGGAGTTACAGAAAGATATGAGCGAGGAAAAACACACACATGAAAGCATTATCGAGCAATGGTTCCAGGTAAGCACTCGATTAGATAAATTTCATTTTTTAGTTAGTTTGTCGTTACAACAACTAGATTCATTCACTTTTGAATATTTCCATTATTTATTTGAAAAATCACCACTGAACATATTGTTGTTATTGTTGCGTGTTTGGATCCATTGGAAGTTTGACTACACGTAACTAATCTTTAAGTTTCAGTTAGCATAGTGCAGGTAGGATTTTATTTCGAGTTTTGTTTTCTTAGAATAAGTATGCTCTCCTCTGCGCTTCGTGCAATCGCGAGGATCAAAAAGTAGGATGGCTAAATTGATTTCAATAATGAATGTTTTTGCGTCCATCCTTTGACCTGCAAATAAACACATTAAAAAAAAAAATTAGGTTAATAAAAACAAAACCAATTTTACATGTCGTTAAAACATGTTGATACAATGAAAAATTTACATGTTGTTACAACGAAATTGTACTTGCTGAAAAGGTGACATTTTTCCTGTAACAATGATTGAATAAATTTGCATATCTGCAACAATAAAACAATAGTGGTGTTAGGATAAAATAAAACAATATATATATATATATATATAATAATAATAATAATAATAAATGGTCTGCAAATTCATGAGTTTTCCCCACTAAATTATCGCGGCATGCTAAAACAGTGCTAAACTGTGGTCAGTTGAATTCCATTTAAGCTGTGCAAAAATTTGTTTCCTGCTACAATAGTTTCTATTTTGAAGTTGTATGTTCATTTCTAGTTTGAGTTTCCGCAGCACCCCTTGAATCACAACCTACAATGGATAGATCTAAAACATTTCCCCATCACACAATGAATTAAAATCTGCAATTATCAAGGAAAGAAAACAAATCAATGGTAAATCCTACTTTTCTAAAAGAATGAGAATCAGAATACATGACAAAGTATAAGATGAACTCTTCTCTTTTTGACATATTTAGAAAGATAGGATATAGTCCTTGATTCTCATTTAAGCATCATATAAAAAATTAGATATTTTTTTTTCTTTTGACCAGAAAATGTGCACCAAATCTTGATTGCTCAACTATTCCTTATCCACCTTACTTAATTATTGCTGCGTAAAATCACATTTCACTAAGGGGAAATCACAGATTTTATGCAACACGCAGTTCCATGAGTGACACCATCATGGATAAATCACAATTGAATTCAACTATTCGCTTAAGCCTGATTCTCTATGGTTTATTCACACTCTTTTTGGCATTTTTAATTCAAGAGATCAGAAGAGATAGCGTAAACTTTCCATTTCACAAGGAGTGCAAATATATTGTTGCAAGGTGTGTACAGTCTCTTGCAAGAGGCTAAGTATTGTGTAAGAATTTGTTGCAAGGAGTGTACAGACTCAAATGCCAACTAAGTGTTGAAGTATCCCCCTAAAGAGTCAAAGGGTTCGAGAAGTGAAGCTTAGAAGAGATAGCCAGAATCTTAGGCCGAGTGCTGCAATGAGTGAACAGGGCCAAGACTCGACTAATTTTCGAGAATAGGACTGTAAAGTTCAAGGAGTGCATAGAGATATTTCTTTTGAAGAAATCACTAAGTCTGAATTTTGTCAGAGATTCTGAATTCACAAGGAATGTGTCGGAGTCAAGCTCATATGAGAAAGTGACCAAGAACCAATAGGAAGGGATAAATATGTTGAAAGTTGCGAAGTGAAGGTTGAGACCCCTTCAGAAGGATTCAGGATCACAAACAACCGTTAATTCTCAATAAGGCACCTCGAAGTCCTTTGGACTTCGCATGTTCAGAGGTTTATGTTTGTGAGGGAAGAAAATCTTCCAAAGTTAAGGAAATCAAAGTCCATATGGACTGTAGATTAGTTCAGAGGAAGTGAGATCCTCCCAGGTTGCCAGATCGGGGAAACGTTACGTGGTTGATAGCCGCGAGTTCCTTTGGGGATTCGTGGATGGGAGTTTTCAAAGTATCGAGGAGTCAAGAATCCTGAAATCACAAAGTCATGAAGCACGTGGAGATCACTATTGTTGGTTATCAGAGAGAGGCATGAACCATATATATGGTTCTGAGTAACTCCGTTGGTTCGGAGTTCACGTAGAAAGAGACTTGCTTCACACAAAGCAGTTGAAGCCTGAAATTGTGAAGTGCTAGGAGCAATAGCTCTATAGAATATCCTAAGGTCTTGTGAAGGAGGGGGACTAGCATAAAGGAACTAGCTGCTGGAAACTCGAACTTTGTAAAGAGCTAAGGAAGGGACCCGCAGGTTCCATAAGACCTGCACTTAAAGGGAAAAGGGGACCTGTGTAAAGCATTCTAGGGCCATTGAAGGTCTAAAAGAGCTAATATAGCTCAAGAGATTAAGATCCTTGACTGGAATGTCACAGACCCTTTAGGAGAGAAGGGCGGGTCTGCATAAAAAATGCTCAACATGGTTGTGGAAATTGATATGCATGCTTTATCTCAATTAATGTACCTTCAGTAAATGAAAATTCAAATTGGTATATGGTAATCATGTTTGTGAAATTTTATTCTATAGAATAGAAAAACACAATAACTAAAATCTAATAAATTAAACCTTACTTTAATGTGAGAATAATCAATAATTACAACCTTCAAATAATTGCGTATTTTTTAAAACAAATACAAAACATTATATTAATAATGATTTTAATAAAACATTAAAAAAATCTATTTTTTATATATAATTTTATATAATTGTGGTGGAAATAATTTGAGGTAAAGTTGATTTGATTTCCATGACTAATGATGTGTTGGGTACTATTAAGATAATGTGAGACAATTATATAAAATGGCTATCATTGAAGTTTATATGTGAACGTTTTCATGTTTACCCTCACAACTCTATAAACAAGAGAAATAGTTGCACAACAACTAGTCCCTACCTACATAGTTTGTATATGGTCGTGGTCGATGAGTTTATAAATGTGAATGCTACTTCTTGTAATCGTTGTCCAATGTTGTACACATGTGTTTTCCTTACACATTTTTCAATAATATTCCACAATTTGTATTCATACTCCACATACTCCATCAATGAATTCATGTTCACCGCCACTTTTATTAGTGCTCAAGAAAGCTATCTTTTTAGTGACTACCATGGCTAGGAAACAATAAGTTATTTAGCTTAAACAATTTTGTAAGAAAAGAAAAATATGTCTATCATTGATATACTCAATCGAGATAGAAATTGGAAAATATGGTTGAGTAACTATGTTTTGTTCATTTGGACATGGGTGGCTATGTGGTTGCCGATGATTGGGTGAAAGAGACATTATTTCCATTTTCTATAATAGGATTTTTTTTATTGGAATTATGACACATTATGTGTGTTTTAATCTTGGGCTCTATACCTCTACATTATATTCAAAATAAATCCATTTTCCATTTTCTAATGGATCCTGAAGAATTCAATGCTCTTCGAAAGGAGATATGGATGTTGAAGTATGAAGTAATTCATACTTTTTGTTCAAAATGTTTTTAATAAGTAACTTTATTATATTTTTTTATTAAAAAATAAATTAATATTTATTCTCTTTAGTTTTTCCACTTGCAGTTGTTCTTATTTTCGTGTATCTAATAAAATGTGATTACTGTAACTTTTGTTTTCTGAAATTATTTTAAATATCCAAGAGATAAAACACAAGATTTATTGAAGAGCATTGGGTGAACATTATAAACAGAGTAAGTAAGAGGTAGATTTTGAACTGATGATTGAGTTCTGTAATATCATACATGGCCACCTTGATACCAATTTTTTTGAATGAATTGGACTCCCCGGAGTATCTTTGTTTTCTATTTTCCTACTTTGGTAGAGAAATGAATCAGATTCTATCAACTCTTATGTACACTTTTATTACAAAATAAGCTCTTCCCATCACATTATTAGGTGATTTATGTTTTATTTAAATTATATGATATCCTTCATTCATTTCTCACATTGTACTTATTGTTTTGATATAGTTTTGGATAAAATCATGGATAGTGTGTATTATTTAGTTTGGTCTTTATGTTCTTATCTAAAAGTAATTACTCATTAAATGTAGAAATTATAATAAACATTGCAATGCACTTCCAACTTTAATTTTATGTAGAAATTATAATAAATACTGCAATGCACTTCCAACTTTATTTTTATGTAGAAATTATAATAAATACTGCAATGCACTTCCAACTTTATTTTTATGTAGAGTTTCTTAATTTGCATAAAATTGATTCTCTAAGAGGTTGAATTTTGAAGATATAATGTATAATTGAACAAATAATTGCACAGTGAGAACGTTGCATGCCATTCATCATGTTTGATCGTTGGCATGGCGATGTGTTCCCATCTGTGAGTAGGGTATTTTTTGTGCATTTTAAAATTTTACCAACTGGAAGAAAGAGATACCATGTCCTAAATTCTTAACATCGTAGTCAACAAGTGTCGATGGGGATTTGAGAAGGTCCTCAATGATGTCAAGTGAAAGGAGGTCGGTAGATTATGAAATCCTATAAAACACATTGGAGCCAATTCTAAAGTTATGTGTCAAACTCTCTCATAGGAGCCAACTCTATGATCTCACAAAGTTGGTTGGTTTTATCAGAGCTATATCCATTTTCATTTGAATGAATATAACATAAGAAAATTGATCCAATGCATGGTGTTTCTACTATTTACAATTCCGTTTTATTTTGCTTTCAGGAATGAATGAGTTATGTTGTTGAGCATATGAAACTCTGAAGTGTTTGGATAAGTTTCAATTTTTTCTCTTCATTGATTTCATGCAAGGTGTGCATACAATACACAAGGAGTGTGTTGACAGAGTCTGTTTCGACTCAGAAGTTTAGAAGAGATAGTGTGAAACTTCTATTTGCAAGGAATGAAAAGGGACTACTGCAAGGTGTGAAGATTCGCCGCAAGAAATTAATCCTTGCACGAGAATTTGTTGCAAGGAGTGACAGAGTCTGTTTTGAATCAAGAGATCAGAAGAGATAGCGTAAGATTTCCATTTCACAAGAAGTGCAAAGAGAGTGTTGCAAGGTGTGTACAGTTGCCTGCAAGAGGCTAAGTATTATGTAAGAATTTGTTGCAAGGAGTGCACAGACTCGAATGTCGACTAAGTGTCAAAGTAGCCCCCTAAAGAGTCAAAGGGTTTGAGAAGTGAAGCTCAGAAGAGATAATGGGAATCTTAGGCTGAGTGTTGCAATAAGTGAATAGGGACAAGAATCAACTAAGTGTCGAGAGAAGGACTGCAAAGTTCAAGGAGTGCGTAGAGATATGTCTTTCGAAGAAATCACTAAGTCTGAATTTTGTCAGAGATTCTTAGTTCCCAAGGAATGCGTCATGGTCAAGCTCATAAGAGAAAGTGACCAAGAACCAATTGGAAGGGAGAAATATGTTGAAAGTTATGAAGTGAAGGTTGAGACCCTTTTAGAAGGAATCAGGATGAAGAAAAACAATTAGATCTCAATAAGGCACCTCGAAGTCCTTTGGACTTTGCATGTTTGGAGGTTTCTATTTGCGAGGGAAGAAAATATTCCAAAGTTACGGAAATGAAAGTCCATATGCACCGTAGATTTGTTCGTAAGAAGTGAGATCCTCCCAGGTTTTCAGTTCAGGAAAACGTTACGCGGTTGCTAGCCACAAGTTCCTTCGAGGATTCATGGATCAGAGTTTTCAAAGTATCAAGGATTCAAGAATCCTGAAATCATGAAGTCACGAAGCGTGAGGAGATCACTATTGTTGGTTATCGGAGGGGGGCATGAACCATAGATTTGGTTCTGAGTAACTCTGTTGGTTCAGAGTTCGTGTAGAAGGAGACCAGCTTCACACAAAGAAGTTGAATCCTGGAATTGTGAAGCGCTAAGAGGCATAGCTCTAGACCATATCCCGAGGTCTTGTGAAGGAGGGGGACTGGCGGAAAGGAGCTAGTTGTTGGATACTTGAATTTTGTAAAGAGCTAAGGAACGGGCCCGCAGGGTCCATAAGACTTGTGATTAAAGGGAAAAGGGGACCTGTGTAAAGCATTTAAGGGCCATTTAAGGTTTGAAAGAGCTAATATAGCTCAAGATAGTAAGATCCTTGACTGGGAAGTCACCGACCCTTTAGGAGAGAAGGGGGGGTCTGTATAAAAAATGCTCAACATGGTTGTGGAAATTGATATGCATGCTTTATGTCAATTAATGTACCTTCAGTAAATGAAAAGTCAAATTGGTATATGATAATCATGTTTGTGAAATTTTATTCTATAGAATAGACAAACACAATAACTAAAATCTAATAAATTAAACCTTACTTTAATGTGAGAATAATCAATAATTACAACCTTCAAATAATTGAGTATTTTTCAAAACAAATACAAAACATTATATTAATAATGATTTTAATAAAACATTAGAAATTTTTTTTTTTATATATATAATTTTATATAAATGTGGTGAAAATAATTTGAAGTAAAGTTTATTTGATTTCCATGAAACTTTGGAGGGACTAATGATGTGTTGGGTGCTATTAAGATAATGTGAGACAATTATATAAAATGGCTATCATTGAAGTTTATAAGTGAACGTTTTTGTGTTACCCTCACAACTCTATAAACAAGAGAAATAGTTGCACAACAACTAGTCCCTACCTACATAGTTTGTATCTGGTCATGGTCAATTGATTGAGTTTATAAATGTGAATGTTACTTCTTGGATTCGTTGTCCAATGTTGTACACATGTGTTTTCCTTGCACATTTTTCAATAATATTCCACAATTTGTATTCACACTCCACATACTCCATCAATGAATTCATGTTCACCACCACTTTTATTAGTTATCAAGAAAGCTAGATTTTTAGTGTCTACCATGGCTAGGAAACAATAAGTTATTTAGCTTAAACAATTTTGTAAGAAAATAAAAATATTATATCATTGATATAATTAGTCGAGATAGAAATTGGCAAATATAGTTGAGTAACTATGTTTTTTCCATTTGAAAATGGGTGGCTATATGGTTGTCAATGATTGGGTGAAAGAGACATTATTTCCATTTTCTATAATAGGATTTTTTTTATTGGAATTATGACAAATTATGTGTGTTTTAAGCTTGGGATCTATAACTCTACATTCTATTCAAAATAAATCCATTTTCCATTTTCTAATGCATCCCGAAGAATTTAATTCTATTTTAAAGGAGATACGGATGTTGAATTATGAAGTAAGGAGATATGGATGTTGAAGTATGAAGTATTGCATACGTTTTGTCCAAAATGTTTGTAATAAGTAACTCTATTATATATATATATATTTTAAATAAACTAATATTTATTCTCTTTAGTTTTTCCACTTGTAGTTGTTTTTATTTTTCGTGTATCTAATAAAATGTGATTACTATAACTTTAGTTTTCTGAAATTATTTTAAATATAACAGAAATAAAACACAAGAGTTGTTGAAGAGCATCTCGTTAACATTATAAATAGACTAAGGAAGAGGTAGATTTTGAGCTGATGATTGAAGTCTGTAATATCATACATGGCCACCTTGATACCAATTTTTTTGAATGAATTGGACTCCCCAGAGTATTTTTATTTCTATTTTCCTACTTTTGTTGAGAAATGAATCAGATTCTATCAACTCTTCTGTACACTTTTATTAAAAAATCAAGCTCTTCCCATCACATTATTAGGTGATTTATGTTTTATTTAAATTATATGATAACCTTCATTCATTTCTCACATTGTACTTATTTTTTTGATATAGTTTTGGATAAAATCGTGGATAGTGTGTATTATTTAGTTTGGTCTTTATGTTCTTATCTAAAAGTAATTACCCATTAAATGTAGAAATTATAATAAACACTGCAATGCACTTCCAACTTTATTTTTATGCAGAAATTATAATAAATACTGTAATGCACTTCCAACTTTACTCTTATGTAGAGTTTCTTAATTTGCATAAAATTGATTCTCTAAGAGGTTGAATTTTGAAGATATATTGTATAATTGAATAAATAATTGCACAGTGCAAATGTTGCATGCCATTCATCCCGTTCAATCATTGGCATGGAAACGTGTGTCCATCTATGGATAGGGTATTTTTTGTGCATTTTAAAACTTTACCAACTCGAAGAAAGAGATACCATGTCCTAAATGATTAACATCCTATTCAACAAGTGTCGATGGGGATTTGAGAAGGTCCTCAGTGATGTTGAGTGAAAGGAGGTCGGTAGATTATGAAATCTATAAAACACATTGGAGCGAGTTCTGGAGTTAAGTGTCAAACTCTCTCACAGGAGCCAACTCTATGATTTAAGACAATGGATTGGATTTGGAAACCAGGATGCAACCCCACTCCTGGTTGTAGCATTATGAGCAACAAAATGATGCATGGGAGGTATATTCACTATGGGAACATCTTTAGGAGTTTGTGTTCATGTGGGGTAGGGAAAGAGCCCTAAAATCCATTGATTATTTTGAATTCATCACCTCCTACACGGAAGTGATCTTTAATACCACAAGAAATGCCCACAACTCAAACAAAAACCAACAACGTGATCTATGTTTTATTCAATAGAGCTTTATGTTTTCCCTTTATTGATGGTTATGGCTATGCATCTAGGAAATATGCTTCTCTTTCTCGATCTATATATGGTTCTGGTTCATGGGCTACTAAGTCCACTAAATTTGTAACACAATCTGCTTCATTCCTCCACTCTAGACAATTGTACTCATGTAACACACCCAACCCCCTAAGAACCTTTTAAGATACAGGGTATTAAAATCTCTCTTCCCCTTAGACATCTTGAGGTCCAATATCAATAGAACCAATATATCCAACTCGTGAATATCTTTCCAATGACTTTAATTTTTCTCATTTTATTTGAGAATTTAGTGAGTATTTTCCTCATTTTAATTGAGTATCTATCAAGTACTTTATCTTGTATCTTATATGAAGTTTATATGAATCATATGATTAGTGATATATACACAACATGCACTGGATATTTGAAGTGAGGAGCATTTTATCTTGTACAAAGTTTTCATCATGGTAAATATGCATACTAAATTTCTTTGAAAGTTGGTTGGTTTTCTCTATATGATTTTCAAACCATATATGTGAAAGTTGGTTGGTTTTTTCTGTAAGACAGTTGTTTTTGTCTACAGAATTTATGTTTTTAACATGGTATTAGAGATAGCCTTTGTAATATATGTCATTGGCTCACTCCAACACTCTATTTAAATCAATCTATTGTTTCTATGCAACGATACTATTATTAATTTCTTTAAAAACTATTTTGTTCTGTGGATATATTTCACGAAAATTCTACTTATACAAACAATTTATTTCTAAATCGTTATCAGTGTGAAGCCCTTGTATGTAAGAGAAGCTATTGGACCTTCTAAAATTGATCTCTCCTTGGGAGAGCTAATATAATATCATATCCATATATGTTTACAGAAGAAAATACAATATTTTATCCTTTTAAAATAGATCCCATTTAAAAGAACGTGTTCTTACTATTGGTTAATAAAATAATTAGTTATAACTTTAGTTGACATGATACTTTGAGTATTTTTTTTAAATGAAATAAATAAAATATTTTAAAAATTCATTAAGTTTCATGTATGTAGGGTAGTTGGTGATGAAGTGTATTGTTAAATCATTTCATTATATGAAGTTACTGGTTCAAAATCATTTACTTTATATGGTGTCGTGTATATTCTTACGTAACAAATTTAATCCCCGGATTTATTTTATATATATACTTAGGCCTTATCTTATAAATGAAATAAAAAATTCAATTTTTTTAATAATGATCGTAATGCTATACCAAGGTTATCCCATCAAATTGAACCTAAGGAACCACTTAATCGTATCCAAGGGATTCCTCCCTCCCTTATAACCGACATAGTTGTGAGCGTTAAAGACAAAGCTATACCAAGGTTATCCCATCAAATTGAACCTGAGGAACCAATTAATAGTAGCCAAGGGATTCCAAGAGGTGGAGTCTATAGTTTGATTATCAATAAGGAAATGAATAGATTTGAAAACACAATAGTAAGCCTATGAAAATGTGATGGTCATGGAACTTTGAGATTAGTATATTCCAACCATCCACTAAACGTGTATACTTAATTTTTTTATTAAAATACCGAGGCAAATGGTCTCGACAATAAGATGTTTTTTTCAAGGACCAATCAAAACATAGGAAAAAAAATGAAACCGCCCCCAACAATGTTAAACTTTGGAAAACAACACCAAAATTTTGGTCAACACAAAAACAAAACCGCAATCAACTAAAAACTATTCTTCCTCTTTCTCTCTCTCTCATATATATATTGAATAGAAGAAAACTTATATTTGAAATAAAGAAATATACATATATACAATTTCTCATCCTTTTCAAAACTTATCACTATCAACCTCAACTTTCATCATAAACAAGGAGTTTTTTACTAAAAGATTAATATCCAGAAATGCAGTGTAGCATCCCTCTCTAGCTCGCACTGAACAAACTTATTCTTTGAGGACACTTTCTAGCAAGTGATCTAGATTATTATACTATTAAACATTTGATTTTGATTTTGAGGTGTTATGGGTTGATGACATATTGTTTTACTGCATTGACATAGACAGGTGCTATTAACTTGATTTTACTGAGTGTGAAAGATTTCAAACCTCGAGGATGCGGAGGCATCGAGGGGACCCCTTGGACTCTGGATTGAGTCAAGGAGTGAACTAATGGGGTTTGATTGTTCTATATGTGATATCAGTGCATCTGATTAGATGATATTATATGGATATATTTATGACATGATTCATTGATGATGCAGGCTAATGATAGCTTGTCGACCAAACTCACATGTGCAGTAGAGGGGCCACACATGACTACCAGAGAGGTTGAGGGAGAGGTGTGGAAAACAACCCTACCACAGCCTACTAGCACTCCTGTCATGGATCGAACTGTAGGTTTACATTTACCTAGTTCGATAGGACCCACGATGCCATGAGGGTAGACTGCGACACTCACTCACGATGATTCTAAGGGGCGTGCAATAAGGTGGGGGTCTTATTCCTTAGAGGCCCTTAGTCTCCCACAAGTTCACCTGGCGGAGTATTGACTCTAGGGGTTTTTTATGCCTATCAAGTCAGTCAAGAGGCGAGTGGCACACTTGGAGCACGTGGTGCATCCTGAAGGGAACGTTGTGCAAGAGAAATGGAAAGAGGCAAGTGGCACCCTTGGAGCATGTGGTGCATCCTGAAAGGCACGTCATACAAGAGAAACATAAAGAGGCGAGTGGAACCCTTGGAGAACTTGGTGCATCCTGAAGGGCATGTCATGTGGATATTTAATAAATGAATAAACATAGATGGATTAGGGACAATAAAAGTGTTAAGGAAGATTTGAAACCTTTCCCTTCAAAAAAAAAAAAAAGAAGTCGCCCAACATGAAAATTAAAGTATAGGTCTAAATTACTAGTGGCAAAAATTTTCTTCCTTTAAATATATATATATAAAATAAATAATGATGATAATATTCATTAATATTGTAACAAGAAGGGAGTAAGCAATTTAATTGATTCATAAAAATTTGTTGGGATAAAAATTAAAAAGGGAAACAATTGTTTTATTATATTAAGATAATTTAAAATTTATTAATTAAAAAGGGAAAAGGGAAAAGTTAATTTCTACACCTACCAATTTGAGTTCTAAATGAAAAGGGGAAAGAGGGAAATCTAGAAAAATTAGGAAACTAGAAAAAGAGGGAAACATAAAAAGAAAAGGGAAACACAAGGGAAAAAGAAGAAAGTCAAGCTTAGTAAGGTATCTACCATTTAAGAACTTTCTAATTTTAAACTGAACTAGCAAATTAATAATGGGGAAAGTCATTAAAACTTGTAAGAGAATTTGGGGACACCTAGGAGCGATTCTAGGAGTGAATCTTGGTGGGTGAGGGAAATGAGGGTAATTAATTAATTAAAGAAATTAATTTATGGAGGAATGAGGGGGACGGGTGACACTCGTACGGGGAGGATTTTTAGGAATTAATTTTTAAACATTATTTTAAATGGGATGTTGGGAAGGTAAAGGGGTTCGAAAATCTATATAATGGAGGGAGGAGAAGGGTGATGAATCTCTTCTATTTGCATAATGTTACACTGCATAAATCTCTACTTGACTGACTTAGCTTGTGGGAGTTAGGATACCTAGATTGGTGAGGAGTGGTAGCTCAGCCTTGAGAGGCGAGTTGGGAGCTAGTTGATTCTCTGGTTAGTGTGTGTGACCCCTTTGCGGATCGGGGGGATAATGGGGAAGAAGAGTACCCCTAGCATTGGTTGGGAGGTATCGATGAAGTCTCGTCGGTTGGTAAGTGGTTGTTGCACAGAGTGAGCGGGACATCAACTCAAAGTGGGCGATCAGGCAACGATACACGTTATTCATTTTGTATGGTAGATTGTAGTAGTAATATGCTTTAGATATTCATGTTTAGTGGGTAAGTGTTGTCTAGCAATCTATTTGTTGACTGAATTTTCCTTAGCCTAGCTCGATGTTTGATTGGCTCACATGGCCTTCAATTCCCGACATGTCATGACTGCCTTGGGTGTATTTATTTGTGAAGTTTTCGGTTGTCTTGTGCTTCATCCCTATCTCATCAGTCATCGCCTGAGCAGTCGTCCAGGAGCCTAATCTATGGTCGTCACTTCAGCATTAATAGACATATGGATCTCAACCCCTTCTTTTTTGTGCGTGGATGATGAGAGAAGGACGTTCATGTCAGTCATCTATCTTCGTTCTTGTCCTTGGTAGATTGTTGATTTCGCCATCTGGAAAAGACCTCTGCGTATGGATTATCTGGCGTCCTGGTTGGTTTTTCTTTGTGCCTTCAGTAATAGCATCCCTACGATCATTTCCATCACTTTTCCCATTAGATCCTTGTGTTTCTCTTATTGTTGTCTGCATTGTATTGGTATTATGGAAATGGAAAAATGAATTGATTCCCTGTCTGCTTTTTATATTTGGTGTTCTAGCTATGGAAAAACAAAATGACTTCATGCCTGCCATTTTTTATATTGGGTATTCTGGCAATGGAAAAATGAAATGATTTCATGTCTAGATATTTTTTATATATTTGGTATTCTGGAAATGGAAAAACGAAATGACTTCATGCCTGCATTTTTTATATTGGGTATTCTGGCAATGGAAAAATGAAATGACTTCATGCCTGCATTTTTACATTTGGCATTTCGGCAACAGAAAAACAATTAAATTTCTAAATCTGCATCTTTCACTTAAGAATTTATGTTTTTGATTACCTCTTGCCTGGCAATTCACCCCTCTCTGACTAAATTTTGTTTTACTACTAGGGCGATTTTTTCCCTTGTTGAAGACTTAGTTAAGAATTAAAAACTTACTTCTATTGGATTCCTAGGAATGCCCATGTTTTTTCTTTTAAAAGATGACTGATATGAGGTTTAGTTACCCACGATTTTTTCCATTTAATTCGAGGCTGAGATCGCTGCGGAATGCCCACGTTTTTGTCTTTTAAAGGTTGACTGATATTACCTTCATTGCCCATGATTTTTTCATTTATTCCATGAAAAATATTGTCGTGGAAGGCCTGTGCTCTTGACCTTTAAAAATTAACTGATATGTTGTTAATTGCCCACTATTTTGGGTCATTTAAATTCATGTCTGAGTTTGCTGATTAAACGCCCACATTTTGGCTATCAAAAAGATTAACTGAGTCTGTTGTTAATGCCCACGTTTTTCTATTAAAATGATGGACTGCGTTGTTTTTAAATGCCCACGAATTTTCCTTAAATTATAGTATGTGTTTGCTAAGGTACGACATAGCGTTTCACCATTAACTGTGACTGCGTCTTGCTGTTGGTCTGACCACATTTTTGCCCCTTTACATTGTTGACTGGGGTTGCTGGAATGGATACAAATTTTCCTTAAATGTTGCCTATGTGTTACTATATTATTTCCATATTAATTGCCAAGATAATTTTCTACAGTGAGTTATTGGACAACAACTTCCTTCTTATTGATTAATTGCCACAACGAGTTACACGGCTAACAGTCATGAAAATTGCCTAGTTATTGAACTATTAATTGTTTGCTAATAGATAGGTCAATTGCCTTGTGAATTGCGATACTAATTGTCAGGTTAATTAACATGTTAATCGCCTCACCATGCTATATTACTTGTTAGGATAACAGTCATGTAAATCATTGTGTTATTGCTAAATTAATTGTTATGTTGAGTGTTATGTCAATTACCTTGTTAATTGCGATATTAATTGTTAGGTAACAATTATGCTATTTGCCTTGTTAAACTCCCTTCTCATTATTAATAAGACACGTAGTATTGTTGGTTTGGTCAATATAGATAGACCACACGTCGAGATTTGATTGCTCATAAGTGTGATAATGGTAGCATTCTACATTAAAATCATTAATGTTGTTAATTAAGTTGATGGCTAGTTGGATGGAGATTTGGACTAATATCGAATTGCCCTTTTAGACTATGATTAATGATTAAATGAGTTTAGTAAGTATTGACCCAAGTAGAGGTTAAGATCGCTAAATTAAATTGCGGTTAATGATTAAATTGTGATGCAAAATTGCCAAATAGATTCGTAGTTGATGTTATTTACATTGAATTTGATGATTAAATTGTGATGCAAAATTGCCGAATTGATTCGTAGTTGATGTTATTTAGATTGAATTTGATGTTTAAATTGTGATGCAGAACTGCCGAACCGATTTGTAATTGATGTTATTGATTGAATTTAATGATTAAGGTATAATGTACAATGGCCGATTGGATTATATTTAATGTTAATTTGATGTTAATTTAAAGACCAATTTATAGTTTAGACATGCTAAAATTAGAGGGATAATCGATGCCAAACAAATTGTACTTGACGTTCCCCGTTAGAATGGAACCCATGTTAAAATAAGATATAATCATGGATCGATTAGACTGGGTGATTGGTGGGGTTGAGGACAATGTCGTGTGGGCTGGTGTCACCCCATGTATTCATCCTCTTGTGTCTCGTCGAACTTTTGTGTCGGGTTAGGTATAGTCTCCCAGTCAGTTTTCAGTTCCTAGCACATCGGAGTTTTCTAGAGTCCTTGGTTCGGATAGCTTATGTTTGTGCCAAGGTTATTGATGCCTCTATCACTTGGGAATGGCATGATTCCTAATGCAGGGATCATGGTGCTCCTTGTGGGATAGAAGCGAACAAGACCTTGGCTGAAGTCAGCGTGTTCTGTGTGAGTTTGTCAGGTGTTGCAAGTTGCTTTTGGCGCATGGGTCGAATGCCTTCAGACATTAGGTTCATGCGCCTTGAGGTTCTCGTCTTGTTTATCTAGGATGTTATGTAGGGATGGGGAGGTTGTCCCTTAGCATGTAGGTGTGGTTGAGTTGTGTCGGATGGGTAGTCGTTCCTCCTTTTTATTTTGTGTCAGTTTTTCCCGGTTGCCCTTGTGCTTATGCATGGTGTCATAGTTGTTTGTTGTCTGGGTTGCGTGCTTTTGTTCGTCATCTGTGGTGTGATCAAACTATTTTTTTCGTTTCATTATTTCCCCTTAATTATTAAAATATATATATATATATATATATTCTTTTCTCGTGGTCATAACGCAGGGGACATGACATATGGTATCATGGAAGGTTCAAATCGCGACTTGGGATCACTACAACTTTAATTGGTATGAATTGATCATAATGTTTCTAATTGAGTTGACTAGTATTCATGCAAGTATTCATGGTTAGAGGACTCCATGGAGGCAGGCGACGGGGTTCTAGGGGAGGAGGGGTGATGTTTCTAATATCATCCATGCTCGAGGGGTCTAACCCCCAGGGAGACGAACATGTTGTCAGGAAAGAGCAGATAGCAGCTGGTGATGTGGTCGGAATGATGAGATCCTTTTAGCCCATGTCTGAGGCACTGATCAACCGTTTGGACAGAGATGAGGCCAGAGCGTAGGCACCCCCTGAGGCTCCACCACGTGCTCTGGTAGGTACTGTTAGCATTCGCCTTGAACTCGAGAAGGTCAAATTTCCTAATTTATTTTGTGCCCCAGATGGTGCAGCCACAGAGGCATGGTTGGAGAATATGGAAATGTGCTTTGCACTTCGCGACTATACCTCCAACATGAAGGTTCGCATGGAGGTCTTTCAATTGAAGGGGAGCGCTCTTCTATTGTTTAAGACACTCCCACTGTAGCTGAACATGGTCTTCGAACATGTGTCATGGGAACTGTTCGAGGAATGATTTCGAGAGAGGTACCTATCGGAGGAATTCATTGAGCTTCAACTCAATGAGTTCAATGCCTTACGACAGGGTGACCGTACGGTGTCAGAGTACAACGCCTGTTTTATGGAGGTACTCTGATATGCTTTGCATCTTAACACTAATAAACTTAAGGTCAACAAGTTTGTGTTTGTCCTTAACAGTAGCATGCATGCAAAGGTTAGGATTTTGATGCCTCAAAAATTGCATGATGTCATCTAGAAGGCCCTCATAGCAGAGGAGGAGATTATTAGCGGGGGTCAAAGTAGGACTCCAACGAGGTCAGGAGGGTAGGTGTCATTTGGTGCCCAACAACACCGAACACTATCCAAACATATGCCTAGATATCGTGGCTTTCAGAGAGGATACACTTTCACTACACCTCGGCAATCGATGCCTTAGCAGCGGACACCATATCAGGGACCACAACATCGGTAGCAACGTCAACCGCAAAAACAACAATTTAGGCATGTTTAGCATAACAGACTAGGATTCCAGGCCGATGGGCCATCATCTTCTACTTTGGGTAACAGGACTACTAG
This sequence comes from Picea glauca, assembly GCA_000966675.3. Classification (NCBI taxonomy): domain Eukaryota; kingdom Viridiplantae; phylum Streptophyta; class Pinopsida; order Pinales; family Pinaceae; genus Picea; species Picea glauca. The sequence continues at coordinate 308,266 of JZKD02S1673839.1, forward strand.
AATGAAGAAGGGGTGTTGGATGTGTGGGGAGCCACACTACCAACACGATTTCCCTGTGGAGAGGACTAGAGCATATGGATCAGTTGGACCCACTATCATGGGAGACTTGGGCAAGGCCCATCAGATTCATGCAGTGGTGAATACATACCAGGCAGAGCATCAATCAATTATGCTCAAGACGACAGTTACCGTCGTTAACCAGACCCTTAGTATTTTGATAGATCCCGATGCTACCGAGAGTTTCATTTCTGGTGAAGCACTAAAAAGGATTAAGGTAAAGGAAGTTGAACATGATGAGTTTATGTTCGTAGAGATGGCTTTAGGATCCAAAACAAATGTTGAAGGAAAGGTTATGGGTTGTATTCTTAACCTAGGAGAGTGTGTCACTAGGGCCAACCTGTACATCGCGATCTTAGGATCTTATGATGTCGTGATCGGTATGGATTGGTTGGAATCACATGAGGCGATACTCAACTATAAGACGAAACAGGTGAGCTTGGTCAATGATGAGGGACAAATATGTGTGATTGTAGGCCATAACCAGGGAGTTTCCTTGAGGTTCATCTCTTCCTTGCAACTTCAGAAGAGCATGCGCAAGGGATGTAAGCTTTATGCAATCCTTGCGTTAAAAAAGAAGGCAGTAGCGGAAGGTCTAGAACACCTTCTTGTGGTGAGAGTGTTTGCAGACGTCATTGCGGAGGAGTTACCTGAGATTCCTCTGGAGAGGGAATTGGAGTTTACTATAGACCTAAAACCAGGAACTGAACTGATAGCTAGAACACCTTATCAGATGTTGACCTCGGAGTTACAAGAGTTGAGAATGCAACTGAATGAATTGTTGGACTTGGGACTGATACATCCAAGTGTGTCACCGTGGGGTGCTCTTTTTATTTTCATATGAAATAAGGATGGGTCATGGAGGCCTTGCATTGACTACCGTCAATTGAACAATGCCACAATCAAGAATCAATATATGTTGCCAAGGATTGATAATTTGTTCGATCAGATGAAGGGTGCGACGGTGTTCTCAAAGATCAATTTTTGATCAAGGTATCACCAGCTATGGATCAAGGAGGATGATGTCCCTAAGACCGCCTTTAAGATGAGGCTTGGAAATTACGATTTTATTGTTTTACCATTTGGACTGACGAACTCCCCAGGAGTATTCACAAGTTTGATAAACAGGGTGTTTCGCGAGTACTTGGACAAGTTCGTCCAAGTATTCATTGACGATATTTTGATTTACTATTGGACGACAGAGAAGCATGACGCGAACTTATGCTTTGTACTACAGTGTTTGAGAGAGCACAAATTGTATGGGACGTTGTCCAAATTCTCATTTAATCAATTGAATATTAACTACTTAGGACATGCAATCTCCAGCGAAGGTATCACCATCGATCCATCCAAGGTCAAGGCTACTATGGAATGGCCTCCGCCAATGAACGTCACAGAAGTACGTAGCTTCATGGGTCTAGCAGGATACTATCGACGGTTCATTGAGGGATTTTCAAAGAAAACAAATCCAATCACAGAATTGGAGAAGGAAAACAAGAATTGTTTTTGGACCGAGAAATGCGTGGAAGCATTTCAGAGGCTCAAGGAGATGTTGACAGCAACACTCATACTAAAGGTCCCTAACATGGATGCAGACTTCTTGGTATGCACTGAAGCATACAAGGAAGTCTTAGGTGGAGTCTTGATGCAATATAGTCGAGTGATCGTTTACATCTAGAGGAAACTGAGAAAGCATGAGGAGAACTACGCAACGCACGATTTGGAGTTGTTATCCATCATTTATGCCTTGAATGTTTGGAGACAATACCTTGTTGGATGAAAATTTGAGCTAAAGACTGACCACTATGGACTACAACACATCTTTACGCGAAGCGATCTAAATGCATGACAATGGCATTGGTCGGAATTGCTTATCGAGTACGACTTCGAGATTACTTACATAAAAGGAACAGTGAACCAAGTGGCAGATGCATTGAGTCGGAGACCACACATCTTTTTGGTGTTGCCTCTTCAGACGAATCTACGTGAAACGATTCTAACTTTATAGTGTGACAAGGACTGGTACAAAGAGGTCGAGGGTTTTATCAGACAAAACACAATGATGGTACATATATTTGAAGGATTTTCGTTTGATGATGACATTTTATTGATGTTTAAAATCGGACTTACATACCATTGAAATACGAGTTGAGGAGATTGATCCTAAGTGAGACTCATAGAGAAGTTTACATGTCTCACCCGAGAGTCACAAAGATGAGAKAATACCTTAAACCCTTATTATTCTGGAAAGGAATGAAGGAAAATATAGTCAACAATGTGGCCATTTGTCTATAATTTTAGTAGGTAAAGGTTGAACATAGACATCCAGTAGGATTGCTACAGCCACATGTTATTCCGGAATCGAAATGGGAGGTTATTTCGATGGAATTTATTGTTGGATTTCCACTGATGGCAACCAGACATGACTCAATTTTCATAGTAGTAGACACTCTGATGAAGAGTTCTCATTTTATTCTTGTGCATACGATATATCAGGGACATGACATAGCTAGAGTTTTCATCAGTTAGATTGTGAGGGTGCATGGCATGCCTAAGAGGATTATATCCGATTGCGGAACGGTGTTTACTGGTTGATTTTGGATGCATTTCCAAGAGGCCTTGGGAACCCAACTTAAATTCAATACTGTACCACCCGGAGACTGACAGCCAGACTGAACAAACGAACCAAACCTTGGAGGACATGTTGCGCATGTACGTGATGGACCAACAAAAGAGTTGGGAAGAATTCTTTCCATTGGTGGAATTCACTTATAACAACAGTTACCAAAGCACCATTAAGATGGCGCCTTTCGAGTTTCTTTACGGGAAACCATGTCGGACGCCTTTGAGTTGGGATTGTCTTGAGGATAAGGTCTTGGTGGGACCAGAAGCGATCCAAGAAATGGAAGAGAAAATGCAAACAATAAGACAAAGGATTAAAGAAGCACATTATCGACATAAGAGTTACACTGATGCAAACCATGTCGATCATAGTTACGAGGTTGGTGATCGAGTCTTTTTGAGGGTTACACTGCATAAGAGTTTGATCAAGTTTAGAAAGGGAGATAAACTCTCTCCTAGGCTGGTGGGACCTTTCGCGATTGTGGAGAGAAAGGGGCTTGTTGCTTATCGACTAGCCTTGCCTGATTCCTTGAGGCGTATGCATGATGTTTTTCACGTATTTATTTTGAGACATTATAATAGTGATCCTGCATATGCTATTGACATGAGTTCTTTGTAGGTATCGGATGAGGGGGTGCTCACGGCTGAGCCGATATGCATCTTGGATCATCGCATTCGATAGCTATGACGTTGAACGGTAGAGAAGGTCAAGGTCTACTGGGACATCTATAGTCTGCACTTGGCAACCCGGGAGGATGCATATGATATGCACCAATAGTTTCCATTTTTGTTAGATAGTTAGACTTATGATGCTATGATACACTCTATTTCGGCACTTATATAGTCTGAAACTTCAGGACAAAGTTTAGACCAAGAGTGGGTGTATGTAACATCCCCCTCTAGTGCACACTGAACAAACTTATTCTTTGAGGACACTTGCTAACAAGTGATCTGGATTATTATACTATTAAACTTTTGATTTTGATTTTGAGGCGTTATGGGTTGATGACATGTTGTTTTACTGCATTGACATAGACAGGTGCTATTGACTCAGTTTTACTGAGTGTGTAGGATTTCAGACATCAAGGATGTAGAGGCATCAAGGGTACCCCTTGGACTTTGCATTCAGTCGGGGAGTGAACTAATGGGGTTTGATTGTTTTATATGTGATATTAGTGCATCTGACTAGATGATATGATATGGATATATTTCTTACATGATTCGTTGATGATGCAGGCTGACGATAGCTTGTCGACAAGACTCACATGTGTTGTAGAGGGGCCACACACGACTAATAGAGAGGTTGAGGGAGAGGTCTGGACAATAGCCCTGCCACAGCCGACTAGCACTTCTTCCATGACTCGAACTGTAGGTTAACGTTTACCTAATTCAAGAGGACCCATGATGTTGTGAGGGTAGACTGTGATAGTTGCTCACGATGATTCTAAGGGGCACGCAATAAGGTGGGGGCCTTATTCCTTAGAGGCCCTTAGTCTCCCCCAAGTTCACCTAGCGGAGTTTTGACTCTAGGGGTTTTTTATGTCTACCAAGTCAGTCAAGAGGCGAGTGACACCCTTGGAGCATGTGATGTGTCCTAAAGGGCACGCTGCACAAGAGAAACATAAAGAGGCAAGTGGAACCCTTGGAGAACCTAGTGCATCCTGAAAGGCACATCACAGGGTTATTTAATAAATGAATAAACATATATGGCTTAGGGACAATTAAAGTGTTCAGGAAGATTTGAAACCTTTCCCTTCCAAAAAGAAAAAGAAAAAATATGTCGCCCAACACGAAAATTAAAGTCTAGGTCTAAATTACTAGTGCGAGAATTTTTCTTCCTTAAAATATATATATATAAAAAAAAAAGTAATGATGATAATCTCCATTAATCTTGTAACAAGAAGGGAGTAAGCAATTTAATTGATTCATAAAAATTTGTTAGGATAAAAATTAAAAAGGGAAATAATTGTTTTATTATATTAAGATAATTTAAAATTTATTAATTAAAAAGGGAAAAGGGAAAAGGGAAAAGTTAATTTCTACACCTACCCAAAAAGTCAAACTGAGTAAGGTATCTACCATTTAAGAACTTTATAATTTTAAACTGAACTAGCAAATTAATAATGGTGAAAGTCATTAAAACCTATAAGAGAATTTGGGGACACCTATGAGCGATTCTAGGAGTGACTCTAGGTGGGTGAGGGAAATGATGGAAATTAATTAATTAAAGAAATTAATTTATGGAGGAATGAGGGGGATGGGTGAAACTTGTACGGGGAGGATTTTTAGGAATTAGTTTTTAAACGTTATTTTAAATGGGATTTTGAGAATGTAAAGGCATTCGAAAATCTATATAATGGAGGGAGGAGAAGGGTGATGGATCTCTTATGTTTGCGTAACATTATGTTGCAGAAATCTCTACTTGAATGACTTAGCTTGTGGGAGTTGGGATACCTAGATCGGTGAGGAGTGGTAGCTTGACCTTGCGAGGTGAGCTGGGATTTAGTTGATTCTTTGGTTAGCGTGTGTGGCACCTTTTCGGCTTGGGGGCTAAGGGAGAAGAAGAGAACCCCTAGCATTGGTTGGGAGGTACTGGTGAATTATCGTCGGTCGGTAAGCGGGTGTTGCACAGAGTGAGCGGGACATCAACTCAGAGCGGGTGATCAGGAAACGATACGCATTCTTCATTTTGTATGGTAGATTGTAGTAGTAATATGCTTTGGATCTGCATGTGTAATGGGTAAGTAAATTGATTGTCTAGCATTCTAGTTGTTGATTGAATTTTCCTTAGCCTAGCTCAATGTTTGATTGGCTCCCATTTCCTTTGATTCTCGACATGTCTTGACCGCCTTGGGTGTATTGATTTTTGAAGTTTTTGATTGTTTTTCCCTTCATACCTAGCTCATCAATCCTCACTTGAGAAGTCGTCTAGGAGCTTGATCTACAGTCATAGCTTCGACATTAATAGACTTATGGATCTCAATGCCTTGCTTTTTTGTGCGTGGATGATGAGCGAAGGACGTTCCTGTCATTTGTCTACCTCCATTCTTGTCCTTGGTTGATTGTTGATTTCTCCATCTGGAAAAGACCTCTTCATATGGATTATCTTGCATCCTGGTTGGTTTTTCTCTGCACCTTGATTGATAGAATCCATGCAATCATTTCCATGACTTTTCCAATTGGATCCATGCATTTTTCTTACTGTTGTCTGCGTTGTATTGGCTTTATGGCAATGGAAAAATGAATTGATTCACTGTCTTCTTTTTATATTTTGTGTTCTGGCATTGGAAAAACGAAATGACTTCATGCGTACATTTTTTTATATTGGGTATTCTGGCAATGGAAAAACAAAATGATTTCATGTCTGCATTTTTTTTTATATATTTGGTATTTTGGCAATGCAAAAACAAAATGACTTCATGCCTGCATTTTTATATTGGGTATTCTCGCAATGGAAAAACAAAATGACTTCATGCCTGCATTTTTACATTTGGCATTCTCGCAATGGAAAAACAATTAAATTTCTAAGTTTGCGTCTTGCACTTAAGAATTTTTGTTTTTGATTACCTCTTGCCTGGCAATTCACCCCTCTCTAGATTGCATTTTGTTTTACTGCAGGGGCGATTTTTGCCCTTGATGACTGATATGCGGTTGAATTACCCACGATATTTTTCATTTAATTCAAGATTGAGATCATTGTGGAATGCCAATGTTTTTGTCTTTTAAAGGTTCACTGATATGTTGTTGATTGCCCATGATTTTGTTATTTATTCCGTGACTGATTTTGTCATTGAAGGCCCACGCTTTTAACCTTTAAAAATTGACTGATACGTTGTTAAATTCCCACTATTTTGGGTCATTTAAATCCGTGTCTGAGTTTGTTTATTAAACACCCACGTTTTGGCTATCAAAAAGATTGACTGAGCCTATTGTTAGCGCCCACATTTTTATATTAAAACGATGGACTAAGTCGTTGTTAAATGCCCACGAATTTTCCTTAAATTATAGCCCGTGTTTGTTGAGGTATGTCATAGTGTTTCTCCATTAACTGTGACTGTGTCTTGCTGTTGGTGTGACCACATTTTTTCCCCTTTACATTGTTGACTATGGTTGTTGGAATGGATACAAATTCTCCTTAAATGTTTCCTGCGTGTTACTATATTATTGCCATATTAATTGCCAGGATAATTTTCTACAGTGAGTTATTGGACAACAACTTCCTTCTTATTGATTAATTGCCACAATGAGTTACACGGCTAACAGTCATGAAAATTGCCTGGTTATTGTGCTATTAATTGTTTGTTAATAGTTAGGTCAATTTCCTTGTGAATTGCTATACTAATTGTCAGGTTAATTAACATGTTGATCACCTCATCATGCTATATTACTTGTTAGCATAAAAATCATGTAAATCACCATGTTATTGTTAAATTAATTGTTATGTTGGCTGTCATGTCAACTGCCTTATTAATTGCGATATTAATTGTTAGGTAACAACTATGCTAATTGCCTTGTTAAATTGCTACAACGATGTTAATATTTAGCAGTTTCCTTCTCATTATTAATAAGACAGGTAGTATTGTTGGTTTCGTCAATATCGATAGACCACACGTTGAGATTTAATTGCTCATAAGTGTGATAATGGTAGCATTCTACATTAAAATCATTAATGTTGTTAATTAAGTTGATGGCTAGTTGGATGGAGATTTGGACTAATATCGAATTGCCCTTCTAGACTGTGATTAATGATTAAATGAGTTTAGTAAGTATTGACCCAAGTAGAGGTTAAGATCCCTAAATTAAATTATGGTTAATGATTAAAATGTGATGCATAATTGCCAAATTGATTCGCAGTTGATGTTATTTAGATTGAATCTGATGATTAAATTGTGAAGCAGAATTGCTGAATTGATTCATATGTGATGTTATTTACATTGAATTTGATGGTTAAATTGTGATGCAGAACTGCCGAACCAATTCGTAATTGATGTTATGGATTGAATTTAATGACTAAGGTATAATGTAGAATGGCCGATTGGATTGTATTTAATGTTAATTTGATGTTAATTTAAATACATATTTATAATTTAGACTTGCTAAAATTAGATGGATAATCGATGCCAACCAATTTGTACTTGATGTGCCCCATTAGAATGGAACCCATGTTAAAATAGAATGTAATCATGGACCGGTTAGACTGGGTGATTGGTGGGGTTGGGGACGATGTCTTGTGGGATGGCGTCACCCCTTGTATTTGTCCTCTTGTGCCTCATCGACCTTTTGTGTGGGGGTAGGTATAGTATCCCAGTCAGTTTTCGGTTCCTAGCACGTCGGAGTTTCCTAGAGTCCTTGGTCCAAATAGCTTATGTTTGCGCCAAGGTTATTGATGCATCTATCACCTAGGAATGGAATGATTCCTAATGTGGGGATCATGGTGTGCCCTGTGGGATAGCGGCGAACGAGACCGTGGCGGGAGTCGGTGTGTTCTGTGTGAGTCGGTCGGGAGTTACAAGTTTCTTTTGGCACATTGGTCGAACGCCTTCAGGCACTAGGTTCGTGCACCTTGAGGTTCTCGTCTTGTTCATCTAGGTCATTGTGTATGTATGGGGAGGTTTTCCCTTAACTTTTAGGCGTGGTCGTGTTGTGTCGGATGGGTAGTCATTCCTCCTTGTTATTCTATGCAGGTTTTACATGGCTTCCCTTGTGCCTGTGCATGGTGTCATAGTTGTCTGTTGTATGGGTTGTGTGCTTCTTTTCGTTGTATGTGGTGTGGTGAAACTACTGTCTCCATTTCCTTCTTGTCCCTTAATTATTAAGAAACAAAAAAAAAATATTTGGCTTCGCCTGTGGCCATAACGCAAGGTACGTGACATGCAGTAATTTCAATTAAAAAACTAAATTCCATGCTTTTTGTCTCCTCACCATCAAGTATTTATTCTCACCAACATGGAGTTCTTGAAGAGAGAAGGATCCTTCATGACATTCTAATGCTTCCTTTCATAGTTGATATAAGTTATAGTATAGCTCGTGATATATGTGAGTGATCGATGTAACTTGTTGATGTTACTAATGACTTAGCACTGGCTGAGTGGCTTCCACGTGTCACTTAGATTTGAGACTTTCATGTACCTAAAATGTCAATTCGACCTGGACACTTAAGACCATTTGATTGCGCAATGTGTCTTTGTTGATGTGGTATTATTGACATGGCACATTTCCTCCTCCTGGTCATAGGATGATATGAATCCTTGATCCAACGACTATGATCAACTCTCAGATCAACGATCCAAATTTATTTTCGGACTTCGATAATTTGGGTTATTCATTCCCAATTCTCAATTCTCCTGAAGTGATATTCCCCGAATAAACCTCGAGCAGGTTGACTTCATCTAATGATCCATCTTTGACGCGAAAGGCTTAAGATTATCTAATGGTTGTCGGTATTTCGACTATTATGGATATTGTGAATCCTTGATTCAACGACTGTGATCAGTTCTAGATCAATGGTCTAGATTCATTTTTTCCTTCAGGACTTTGGGTTACTGGTTCCCAATTCTCAATTCTTTGAATTGAGATTTCCCGAATAAACCTTCAGCAACTTGACTTTATTTAACGATATATCTTTGGTGCGAGAAGATTAACACGATCCAATGATTGTTGGGATTTCGCCCATTTAGGGATCTCGTGAATCATTGATCCAATGACTGTGATTAGCTCTAGATCAATGGTCTAGATTCATTTCAGACTTTGACACTTTCGGTTATGCTCTCCCACTTCTCAACTATCCCGAAATGAGATTCCCCAATTAAACCTCGAGTAATTGTATTTCATCTAAAGGGGAAGAATGCTTCCGTAGTAGATCAATGATCAAGGATGATTTTGGACCCAAAACTTGAACAATCATTAACCCAACCCTTGCAGCCCACAATGGTTCCCTGTCATTGACCTACCCTTACTGAGATCCGACAAATATATACTTCTCTACTGTAACCTTTTATCACCTTAACCATTTAAAAAATAAGTTATATAATGCACTGCAATATACTAAGATCTACCATCTAAAAAATTAAACTAAAATTGTTTGATAATGTTAAGACCCTCATACGCTACAGTAATGCAAGGGTTTGTAATTTCAATGATAGAATGACAATCATAATTTAAAAAAGATATAAAATAAATATTATAAATTTTGAAGTAATACACCGCACTAGAACAATGTGTTCTCCACAATTCTAAAGGTGTGTTTTGAGTAAATTAGATCATTAAGGTACTCAATGCTTACACTGAAGAAAGCATATGCGCTATATTTTTCCAGAAAAATAACACATGATTGTTAGAAAAACTCATATTTCACATAGTTATACACAAATTCTATAAACAAAAATTGTATATTCAGAAAGCTAATACAAGTTCTTACATTTCATCTTTTCTCACCATATTCAAATTGATTGTAAAAGTACACTGAATAACCCCTCTAATTTAATAGATCCTTGTTTTTCAACTTTTTCATTGCCACTAATGTGTCATCATAGACGATCATGTGTTTTTAGCTAGTCTTTTAGATATACATGGGTCTTCATATGCATCATATAAAAATGTAGCTAAATGAATCTTAGTTTACATTCAGAGTAAAAACAAAGGTATAATGGGTTGTAAATACATATAGTGGGATTTGAACCCCTCAAACCCATAATATACCCTTCACCAATGGAATAATAGGAATGGAGGCATTGTGCTTAGAAGTGAGGATTATAGGTGCTAGAGCGCCTCTAGAGTGAACCTCTTATTCATATAGGAAGACACACAACCCATTACGATTAGTGAGGTGATAGTAGAAGAGGTTTCCTATTGGTATAAACATAGCACTGAAACATGTGATGCTTATGCTTATGGGTCCACTGAATCTAGGACTAAATGATCTACTTTTGGGTCTATTAGTGAAAGAGGTGGCATGGGATTTTTCTCCAAAATTCTCAACATGGTGGTGGAGATTGGGAGTCATGCTCTATCTTGATCAATGTGTCTTGAATCATTGAAGGGATAAGTGACAATATGATAATCATATTTTTGCAACTCTATTAGATAGAAGAGATAAACACAATAAATAAAAGCTAATAAATTAAACCTTACTTCTAATAATTATAAATTTCAATGATGCCGCTTAGTAAGAGGTCACTTCCTCTAGAGGGAAAGGCCCATTTCCTCGACTTCATTCTCATAAGAATCTAAGTAGCCATAGGAAAGGAAATAAACTTTGTTTTGGGGGACCACCCTATAAGCCCGAGTCTTCCTCACCTTAATGACTGAAAGGGCACAAGTACCTTGAGGGAAAAGAAAGGATGTGAACCTTAGGAAAGAGAGTGCAATAGAAAAATTAAAATCCGATGCAAACAATCATATATTCTTATATGAATATAAATCTATAGTTATTATTGGGCCACTCACTGAATCTCACCAAATATGGTGACCATAAACTCTGTGTACATAAACATCTAAGTAACTGTATGAAGGGAAAGAAACTATTTCTTCAAGGACCAACCTCAAAACCTGAGTCTTCCTCACCTCAATGACTGATAGAGTACAACTATTGTGAGGGAAAGGAAAGGATGTAAACCCTAGGAAAGAGAGTGTCTAGGACTAGAAGATAAAGTTAGAGGGTTACATAAAATGGCTATTGTTGAAGTTTATAAGTGTAAATGTGTATTCATTTAAGAAATAAAAAGGGATGGCACTTGGATGTGTTTATTCATTTATGAAGTAATGGTTAAGAACATATGTTTCCTCATAAGTGGTCACAAGTTAAAATCCAGATGGGGTTAGAGTATGTATGATTGTATACTAGAATCTAACTTGAGTGTTTAACATAAACGTTGTTAATTAAATGATATAGGTGTAAGTATCCTAATTTTTAAAAATATATGTTTGTAAAATTATTGTACTTTGTGCATGGTATCCTAACACAATTATTGAAATGTAATTGTGTTAAAAACTAGGACGGTAAATGATGTGGGTGTAAGTATCCTAATTTTTAAAAATATATATTTGTAAAATGATTGTACTTTGTGCATGGTAATCCTAACACAATTATTGAAATGTAATTGTGTTAAAAGGGTGCTAGGAAGGTGTTATTCACATGATTGACATGGACAAAATCATAAATGATATTTCAAGTTTGGGTCACACAATAAACACACGCTACTTTGTATGATGATGACATACGTAATGCAATAGCTGTCATATATATATATTGTTTATATTTAATTTTAAGTAGTGCAAAGACGTTTTAATGAACAAGCCTTAGGCTTATGTCAATGTGGAGAGGTTATTTCATAGGAATAGTATATAGGGATACGAACAAAATCTAATATATAGGGATCTGCGGCTATAATATAAGAACAAAATCATAACCTATAAGACACCCAACCGGAATCTGCCACTACGATAGGGATATTTGCCTTGTTAAGTTGCATTACATTAAATGAAGAAGGCTAAACGAAGAGAAGAAAGAAAATAAATTATAAGAGGCCGTTTTAACTGGAAAGTTGCTTATTTAGTTTTGATTCAGTTGATTGGAAACGCCATCTTCTTCAACTCTCATCCTATAAATCGAGGAGGAGAATAGCATGGCCATCAAGGATCGTAGAAAGCGGA